>OZ020626.1:4065652-4356108 GCA_963971575.1 Liopterus haemorrhoidalis | reverse complement strand
CGAGTCCATTCCCGTCTGTAGATCTTCTGCCAACTCTTTGATCTGCAGGATGCAGAAAGCAGTGCTGCTCGGGTCGCTCCGCATTGTGCGGGCACTGGATCTGGCGTAATTTCCGCGGCTGCATATCGCCAGGGTTTGGGATGCAGTCGTGTGTATTTAGCTCCACTAGTCTCTAGTATGAAGCGGGTCAAAAGGTTGCTGAAGTTTGAGATTAGTGGACGCTTGTCAAGATCTGACAAAACCCAAAATAATAATAATAATAATAACGTACCTATACCTTTGGACTATAAGACGTAGCCAATTTTAAGTCAATTTTTCTACGTAAAAATGTTCCGAAAAATACTGTATGTAAAAAAGTATGAGACTACACAGGTAGAGAAATGGATTTCACCTGTATTTACTTGTTTGACATTCAATCTTTAGATGTTAACACGATGGAGTCCTTGATGTTTATTGAAGATATAAAGACAGAGATAGAAATCGGACAGAAGCTGATTTCTTATGTTTTCAAAGTTGATTCCAACTAAAGATTTATATGAAAAATTTTCGGGCAAACACATTACGATAACCAGAATTGTAGTTTTGTAAGTTTTGTGACCATCAGATACCGGAGAAAAATTTGTTTTTCTCTTCAGATTTATTGTATTCAACTTTTGCTATATCAACAAGTTTAAAATATCTGTTAAAAGACTTTCTAATCAACAGTGAAATAAAATAAACTCTATTACTAGGGAAGGGTTTTCCAAAACTGAGGAATTCATTAAAAGGACTCAATTTTCAATCGATAGCAAAAATAAAAGATTGGGCTGGGTAGTGAACAATCACTACGTAGAATACGTCAATGTTACGCTGTGTTCAGAGTTGTTAAATTAGTAGTCTGTAGACCAGAGTTTCTCAACCGGTGGTCCGCGGACCACTGATAGTCCTCAACAAAATTTTATGGTCCGCGAAAGGCTTATACATGATTATTTTTGAGATTTTTGTAAATTTTCTTATGATCTTTTATTCATTTTCAATGATTTTAGTTCAATTTTCATTGATTTTTTATTATTGAGATATTATCAGGTCGTCAAGGATAAAATTTGTAGTTAAGAATATTGCCAACTTTAACAGCTTATTATTTCACATTGGCTTAATATTTCCCCGTTCTGCTTTTTTTTTTTTTTTTTTGAAAGTTACACATCTCGCCTGTTTAAGGAAACCATTGTATACTCTAAAAAATATCAAACTTTTTTTTAAAATTAATTTTGTTGAAAATGGAACGGTCGGAAATTTGCACTATTATGAAGTATGAGTTCTTACGTGGAACTACGGCAACGCAGACCGCTCGAAACATTAATAGTGTATTTGGCTCTAGTGTTACTACGCAGCAGACAATATTAAATTGGTTCGCCAAATTTTGTACAGGTAACTTGAAAACCAAAAAAAAAAAAGGCTCATCTATCACAGCAGAAATATACTGCAACCAACTGGACGAAATGAAGCAAAAACAGCCTAGACTGGTCAACAGATCGACTCCTATCTTATTGCATGATAATGCTAGACCACACACTGCACAAATGACTGGCAAAACTACAGGAATTCGATCAAAATTCGAGCATAAGAACAGAGAGAAGAAAGAACTATGAAAGAAATGGATATGGCCTGGAGGAAGTAAGGAGAATGCAGGAAGAAGACGAAGATTACCTGCAAAGGATGGTGGACAGAGACACGGAAGTACAGGACCAAGAAAGACAGAACAAAATAGACAAAACAAGATACAATTAAGACTACCAGAAGATAAAAGATACTTGAGAGACAATAACAGACACCAGAAGACGATTGCCAGATTCAGATGCGGGAACGAGGTGGCAGCCATCAACTTTGGAGGGATGAAAAAGTGCCGGACATGTAGAGAACAACCAGAAACCTTGAATCACTTAAGGTGCTGTCCAGAAATAGGGAAAGAGTCAGCACGGTTGGAAAAAATCTTGGAGGAGGCAGGAATGGATGACGAGAGTCAAACGAAGCCGAACTCAACCAAACCCAAAGAAAGACTAGACGTTCCAGAGGAAATAAAATACTGCTTAGCCATTTTTAATAGTTTATTTTCGTAGTTATAAGATTTCTTGTTAGTTATTTAGTTATTTATATTTTTGTTAATTAGGAAGTAGATTTAATTGGGATATTTAGGTCATACACATATTTTAGAATGTAAACAAGAGAAAATAATGTACTCCAATTCGAAGCCGAAAGGCAAGAATAAAGATATTATTGATTGACAACAGGGAGGCAGTAACTCAAATTTGAACCCTAATTTAACAACAGGGAAATAGTAAGTTAGCCTTGTCCTCCTGATTTAACAACTGGGAAATTGTTAGCCATAGCTGACATCTTGATTTAGATCAGAAATAGTAACAGTTCATGGTCTCATATATTTTCCTAATGGTTTCTTGACTGAAAAATGGCAGTGTATACCTTGAAATATTTTCTTGTACTCACAAATTTCCATATGGTATATTACATTTAAAATTTTTATCAGGAATTCTGAGTACATTATACGATACATAATTTAATATGAAAACTATATTCAGCAGTCTCCCTATACACCAAGAAAATTACTTTTTCGAAATCATATATTCATATTTTCCACGGTTTCTCAAAATATGAAAAGAAATATATCCTTTATATATGATAATTCTTCAAAACAAGTCGCTAAGCTTTAAGGATCAATATCGGAACTAAGAATATATACAAAACTTTGAAAATATGCCTCCGTTGACCCTTCTCACTGAGTCACTATTGACAGGAGTCGATATATATTAAATTTAGACCACCCTTGGATCAAAATATTGTGTTGATTCAAATTTAGAAGGGCTGAAAGTTAACGTTTCGACAAGTGATGGCTATTTGGTAACTCCTGACAGATGACTGAAATATATCTTTCTGTGAGAAGGACTTCGCTTTGAGTTTGAGTCTTATTTGAGTCCTACTTAACGTTGAAACAGACGATATAACTAGGAGAGTTGCAAAATATGCAATGTAAAACCTTGATTATATTGTCACAGTTATGGTATAATTGTATTCTAATGTCCAAATTCCTTGAGCGGCCTTTAGGTTGTGTAGGTCAAGGTTGCTGACGTACGGTTTTGGTAATTAAAGAATGTGTTGCGTGTTTGCCAACATAAGTATTGAAATACATTCTAATGTATTGATAAACATTATTCAATTGTGATGACTATGGTCTTTAATAGGGGACACTTTTTAAGATCACAGCGCTATATGCGGCAAACCTGGAACACTCGAAAGTGACATTAAACTGTTACTCGTGTATTTGTTTACATGGTGAAAATGAACATTGAAGGCTAAAAATTCTGTCAGCGGACGGAGAATATCCCCATATAAGTATCCCATAGTTTAGGTGGGATTGAAATAATGAAAAATAGGCTTTCAATACGACCTCTTTACATACTTCGTATTTCAACCTCCTTATCAGATAAATGGTGGACCTAAGCTTTCTACTAAGAAATTCCGTGTGTTGGTCCCAACGTAAATGAGGATCTACGTGGATTCCAAGAAACTTGACGTAATGAGGGTTTTCAAAATTATGTTTCCTAGTAGTAAATAGCAGGGTCTGATAGTTTCTAGTTAATAATGTTGTGTCGTCTGCGTAGAGAACTGTTTTAGAAGTCATAAAAAAGGGTAGGTCATTAACATATATTAAAAAGAGTAACGGACCAAGTATGGAACCTTGTGGACCACCAAACTGTAACGGAAGAGTTTTAAATTTCTTGTTGTCAAGCTGAGTGAATTGTTTCCTATCCGACAGATATGATCTAAGCAAGGAGCAGCTGTTTTCATCAAAACCATAAAGATATAGCTTATTTAATAAAATGTTATGCGAGATGCAGTCAAATGCTTTGCTGAGATCTAAGAAGGTACCAACACAGTATTCACCAGCTTCCAATGCGTCCACAATATAACCGACAAAGTCCAAAACGGCATCAGTTGTGCTTTTGTTAATTAAAGATAATCCTTAAGGTGCCCGTTATGCCCCGGCTTCCCCTATTAAGGTTAAGCCTACGTAATCAACTCAAACAGCACGGAGAGTGCGAAACTGATGGGACATGGACGAATTTGAAACCCTCACTAAAATCTTACTAGGATTATTTTACCCCCCTGTACTAAATTTGTTTTAGGACTGAGGATTTCTTTGGAAAAACAGTTTTTTTGTTCAAAACTATCTTTCTATTTTGCAAGCTAAGCTATTTTACTGATATATTTTCTGTGTTCCGTATATTTTCCAGGTCATATCTTAACGTTTCTCCACGTAATAGATCTGTTTTTCCGGTAAACTGCTGTCAATAAATACTATAAAACTGTCCAACCATCCTTTCATAATACTATAATACCATTATGTAAAAAGGATTATAAAATAGAAGGATAATAGAATAAAATCACGTAAATATTATGAGATATAGTTGAAATATGTTACCAATATCCTCTATGTTGCGAATAATAACACAAAATTTATGTTAAAGAAATGTGTTTTAAAATTTACTAGATGTACAAACTACTATGATACCTTTTTTAAAAACATTAAACAATTAAAAATAAAAATTTTTTTTTTCTTCTTTATTAATTGCTAGATGCACATTTCGACAACTATGCTGTCATCTTCAGTAGTACAGTAAATTACAATTGATTTTTTTTTGCATTAATTGTTCATTATATTATTACTAGGTTATTACCCGTCAACAATGACGGATTTATAATATAAAAAATTCAATTATTTGTATATGAATTTGGTTTTATTTTTTAACGTAACTTAATTTCGTATAATTAACCAAAAAATACACCATGTCAGGTATTTAGCCAACCACGGGAGAGGGTGTTACCTGTCAGCCAATCAAGAGACAGGGTGTCCCCAACTAACCAATCACGAAACCTTAGGAAAATGACGTCACAATGTTACCGACATTACATACAGACACTTGCTAATTATATATGTACGATTATTTATTCATAAACTTTTTATGGTGGGAAAACGATTCATTTTTACTCAGTACATTACATTTATATTGTTTAAACTAAAAATAATTTGAAATGTTAATTTATGCCTACGAAACCCTAGACATTTCTGTATATAATTATATTCGTAGATTCTTAGAGAATAAATCTGCAAAATATTGTTCATATCAATCAAAGGATATAGGATTGTCTAGAGTTTCTTGTTAATACCTACGAAACCCTAGACGTTTCTGTATGTAATTATATTCGTAGATACTTAGAGAATAATCTGCAAAATACTGTACATATCGGTCAAAGAATATAGGACTGTCCTAGGGTTTCTTGTTTATGCCTACGAAGTCCTAGACATTTCTATAGATTATTTTATCCGCAGATTTTTAAATAATAAATCTGCAAAATATTTTTGATATCGATCAAAGGATATAGAAGTGTCTAGAGTTTCTTGTTTATGCCTACGAGACTCTGGACATTTCTATACGTTGTTTTATCCGCAGATTCTTAGAAAATAAATCTGCAAAATATTTTTCATATCGATCAAAGAAAATAGGATTGTCTAGAGTTTCTTATTTATATCTACGAAACCCTAGACATTTCTGTGTTATTTTGTCAGCAGATTCTTAGAGAATAAATCTGCAAAATATTTTTCATATCGGTCAAAGAATATAGGAGTCTCTTGTTTACGCCTACGAAATCCTAGACATTTATTTATGTAATTATATTCGTAGATTCTTAGAGAATAAATCTGCAAAATATTGCTCATATCGTTCAAATAATATAGGATTGTGTGCCAATCACAAGGACCTTAAGAAAAATTGACGTCAAAATGTTACCGAGACTACATACAGACACTTGCTAATTATATATGTACGATGAACAATTAGTGTAAAATATTTTAAGAAAACACAAAAACAAAAAATTCATTAACAAACATACAACCCTTTCGCCCCATGAAAACTTAGAAAATTGTAATAATAACACACTGTTAATAGTGAGATTAATTTATAAACTTAGAATTTCAAAATAGTGTTAATTTTCTTATTTGAACATTAAGGGCTTGTCTAATTAATCTTGACACAAAGAGCTGAGAAGATTACTCTGTATTTCTATCTGTAAACATGATTGTACCGCTTTTTTCAAATGGCGTTATACATTTTAATCTTCATTACAAATGATTATTTTGTTGCAACTTTCACTGACCTTATAAGTAAGTATTCTCATCAAATATTTCTGAGACCATTTACCCTCGAACTCATATCTTGTTATTATATCATAAATTTTTCGAAAACAACCCTTCACACCCTTAAAACAAACAATTTAACACATAACCTTAATCTGAAATTACAATCAGCTGTTCAGTGTCCAGCCATCTTGAAATAAATGCAGTGTAAACTGCTGCCATCTTTGGTGCCATTAAGAAAAGTCTCTTTCAACAGTAAAACCACTTGAAAACGTAGTTATGAGTAGCGCATATGGCGCCCCGAGCGGTTCGCGGATGAAAATTTAATAAAAGACAGTAGATAATCGTATTAGATTGCGCAATATGATTTCTTTTTGTGCTTCCCATGCAAGAGATATTCGATAATATCTTTTAGAAGTTGTATTGCCTGTGTGTTTTACGGAATTTAAATCCTTCTTAGGTGGTAGAGCTCAGAGATTTTTTATGATATCGTGAAGGAAAGATAGAGTTATAACTGAAGATATGAAAAAGATAAAATTTTATGAAGATAGAAAAAATATTTAAGCTTTTTAAGAGGGTGTCCAAAGTAACTGCTTAAGCATGCCGATCTCGGGAATTATAAGAAATACAACTTTAAATTGAGCAAAAATTTACGAATTAGTAGGCCGTAAAATTAATATGAAGCGTGAATTTTCACACATTTCAGGGATTTGTAGGTATTTAATAAGTGTAAGAAGCAATGGCGGCTTCTTATGTGCATCTGGTCTATCTCTGCACTTACACGAAAATTTATCGGTAATAATTTAGAGAGAGATAGATACATGAGTGACATTATATTATTATTTTTTACGTTATACTTATTATCCATATTACGTTTCAGTTTTTCTGGATAATCTTTTATGATAATTTACTTATAAATACTGACATAATTTAAAAATATCTTATATATTTTAAAATACCTTTTTTTATATTTATTTTTAATCTGATACCTAAATATATTTTCTATTTGATCAAAATTCAGCTTTAGTATTCTATTGTCCTTTTATTGAACATAAAAAATATATAAAATTTTAAAGAGACAGTTTTAAAATAAGGTCCATAAAGCTCCCCGTCCAAGGGTCGTAAAAGGGTCATAAAGTCAACACAGTACTGGGTCATAAATAATGAAACAGTTAACGATTTTTATTCAAATATGTGGCCAATTTCTACTGTTTCACAATGAAATTGCAGTATTCGCAATTATTGCATTTTTGAATTATGACACAAATTAAATTTTATTGTCGTGTACTACGGAAATTAATTCCTATTCTAAATCCACAAAATGTATTCACTCTGCGTTTTAAGACCTGAGATTACAAAAACATATGTTCAGAGGATATTCGGGGGGGTCTTACATAACTATTAATACCCTTTTCACACTAGATCTTTAAGATCGGATGTTAAAGTGAATGTATCTTTAAACGCTAATGTGAAACCGTATGGCCTCGGTTAAATACAAGCGATGTTTAAGACAGAGATCTGCGTCTTAAACTTCGTCCGCATTGCCAACTTAATTTCTATTATAAAAAAAATACTCCTTGAATTTGTGCTGTCAACATTTTATATTATCATAAACAAGAATACTGTATTATATCGACGTTATAAGAAGTTTATACTTATTGTTATAATAAAATTATTTATTTTAATAATGTGTTTAATAAAATACAGAGCTACAATAATTGAGATAAAATGTATCGACTTACATGTTAATACAGGTGTAATATATTCTTTATTGTAGTGTCTTTATTGTAGAATGAAATGAAATATCGATATTTGTTTATAATAATTCAAAATGTGCGTCTGCGCAGACAGTTCAAAACTGGTAATTTCATGACGGTAACTTAAGGACAAAATTACTGTAGCTGATGACAGCACCAGAGATTTAAACATCAAGTGTGAAAGCATACCGATCTTAAACATCGGTGAACTTTAAGTTCACTCGTCTTAAAGATCTAGTGTGAAAAGGGTATCAGTCACTGAGGTTCGACCATTTTTGACCTGTTCTACCCACTTATAAAAATTCATACAGCGATTCATACAACTTTCACCATACTGTAAAATCATTCGAGAAAAGAGTTTAGCCGGTTTTTGACCTTAAGAAAGGTACCAAAAACCGGATCACTGAACGTTGTTCAACTAATGTGGAAACTTCAAGCGGACACGCCATCGTTAAATGCAATTTTGATGTTACAATCCAAACAATTTTTATCCGTCAGGTGTTTTCGGCTCATTGAAGGACCAGGAACAATAATTTGTAAAATTTAAAAGTTTAAAGTTTAAAAAAAGAAAGCTCGGTTATTTTATCGTAACAGACCTTTACGTTCAGAGTATAATCTGAGGTCTTTGAAACTAATGCATATGTCTAAAGTGTATTTAGAGTCTTTAGGTAACTAAAATGTATTTAAAGTGTATTTCAGGACATCAGTAAACTAACACACGTTTTTCAAGTGTATTTAGAGGCTATAAAAGAAGTTTTAAATCATTTTAACTGTCTGGAGATTTAAGTGAAGCTCTTAAAACAATTTTTTAACCTACTTTTTAATCCCCTAAATCCCTGACAACACCTCAAAGTTATGATCTTAATGTACAAGGTGTTAGCATAGTCTCGAACAGGGTTAAGAGTTGAATCTTCGCTAAGCTTTGGTACATAGAGAGAGCTTTAAGTTGGCCCGAGTTGAGGCTAACTAATGTCGAGTGTAATCTATCTTAAAATCACTGGGGAAAACAGTCACGTTTTCAATAAAGACAAAAGTCCAACCGAACAAAACAATAACTATTACTAAGATTCGTGAAGGGCGAAAACCACTTCGAAGTTTATTTTTGATTGGAAATTTTAAAATAAAAATTTTTATGTTTCTATAACGTTGTAACTAAAATAATTTTTTTTTCAGTTCTGTCACAAACTTCTTGGTAAGTCTGTAAGTAGTAAAGGATAGTTTCTAATTGACATAGACATAGAATTATTTACATAACTCCCATTTTCACAATCATTCACCCCTCATCCAGGTGTAGGAGCTCCCCCCTGGAATCGGCGATTAGCCTCGTTGCAGAAATAGGCCGATGTAAAATAAATGAAATAATAATAATTTAATGGGAATAAAACAACTAAATTGGTTGCCCACTGCTCATCAGGTATATGCAGTGATGGGATTCACCCGATTCGCTCGAAGCGTTTGTTAAGAAATTTTAAGTTCGGCGAACTGCTAGTTAAAATACTTTAGATACAGGGAATGACCACAGCCGTCAGTTCAGCAGAAGCTGAAAGAGGCTTTAGCCTTATGAATAATATATGCATAGAAAAACGAAACAGACAGATCGTTTCAAATATAAGTAATATAATGGTTATTAATTTGAATGGTTTGCCTTTAACAGATTGGGATCCAGTACCGATAGTGCTAAATTGGTTAAGAAGCAACCACAGTTCGGATGATTCTCGTGTAAAAACAAAAACGGAAGTAGAAGTGACTGAAAACCAGAGGGCTATTTGGCAGTATTTAAAATGATTACATATCTTAATGTTTAATTTAAATAAATATACTATTTTCAATTTTGTGAATATTTTGTGTTTTTAAACAAATACCCCTGCGAACTGGTTGTTGAGCAAATTGAATCCCATCACTGGGTATACAGTTACTCACAAAATTGAGCATACAAGAATTTGACAAAGATACTTTTTAATAAAACGTGACTATAAAACAGAATTTTAAAACTAATTAATTTTTATTTATAAAATACACCTTGCAGATCCAAAATTATTACAAATAGTATAAAGTATAGTAATATTTGTTAAAAATTTGTTAAGGAAAACTAAAAATAATAATTTTTTAGAGACACAAAATAGAGCGTACTAGTTAATTTCGATTGATTGAAGACCTGTCTTTTCCTGAAATTATGCATATTATATTGCATAGGTTTTATCTTGCATCAGATGGTTTTTTCATTAGTTTAGTTTGCATTAGGCCACATCCAAGTACAGTGATTTTGTTTCTATTATAATGGAAAATAAAGGTAAACAGACTGACGAATCTACACGAAAACTAATAGTTAAATTATACGCCCGGGGTCATACAATGCGTGAAATAGGTGATATAGTAAACCGAAGACATTCCACAATTCAAAAAATAATAAATAAATTTAAATATGAAGGTACTATCAAAAACAAAACGGGCAGAGGCAGAAAAAAAATATTATCAATTGTGGATGAAAGATTTATTTTGCGAAAAATCAAGCAAGATCCTAAAATTAGTGTACCCCAGTTAACGTCAGAATTGTTTCAAATATTAAATCTGTATCTGTATCTGTTTCGGTGTACAGTCCGCCGAGTACACCGAAAAAAAAACTACAATTGTTGAATTGCACGCAAGAAACCATTGATTTCAAAAACGAATAAAAAGAAACGCTTAGAATTTGCAAAAATGTATGCAAACAAACCAATTAGCTTCTGGAATAAAGTTATTTTTTGTGACGGGACGAAAATGAATTTTTTTGGGTCGGACGGCAGACAAATTGTTTGGTGGAAGCCCAATACAGAATTTAAAAAAATTAATACCGTTCCGACAGTAAAACACGGAGGCGGATCAGTTATGTTGTGGGGTGCTATGTGCTATGAGTTAGCATATAGAGCTATATGCTAACGGCGCAGGTAATTTAGAATTTATAGAAGGGATCATGGATAAATGGAAATATCTAAACATCTTGAAAAATAATCTTACGGCTACTGCAGAAAAATTAGATAAGCCACCAGTTTATTATTTTCAACAAGATAACGATCCCAAACATACTGCGCTTATTGTAAAGAAATGGCTGTTATACAATGCACCAAAATTACTCAAAACACCGCCACAATCGCCTGATCTCAATTCAATTGGAAATTTATAGACAGAATTAAAAGTTCGGATAAAAACAAATTCATTTTCTAATAAAAATGATTTTAAAACGAAAATTCAAGAAGAGTGGAATAATATACCAGCAGAAGTTTGTGGAAAATTAGTGCAGTCTATGCCAAATCGCCTTCAAGCAGTAATAGAAGCAAAAGGTGACGCGACAAAATATTAATTTAAATTAACTGATTGTTTTCTAATTATTTTATTAGTATTACTATTTTTTGTACGCTCAATTTTGTTTCTCTGAAAATGTATATATTTTTTGTTTTCTTTAAAAAATGTTTATTAAATATTATTTAATTTTATATCATTTATAATAGTTTTGTATCTCTAAAATGTATTTTAGAAAAAAAAAATATTTGGTTTAAATAATCTGTTTTATAGGCATCTTTACCTAAGAGGTAAATTTCTAAAACTTTTGTACGCTCAATTTTGTGAGTAACTGTATCTGTATATCTCTTTACCTGTCAATAAACCCACATTTTTTTTACTATTTACCTGTTAATTAAAAATTTAATAAATGTAATCTCTAACGTTTAATCAAAATTTCAGTATATCATATATGACCACCTGTTCTGACACCTATGCCCCCTCTTCATCCCCACTTCCCCACCAACGAAGCCATTAAATCAACCGGACATCATCTGTTACCGTATGACGTCACAAAATTACGTCAGCTGGTGAGAAAAGTGTTGAAAATTTTTGACAAATTGCAACCAGCTTGTGCGGTATCGATTTATAACAGTATAAATGTACAGAGAATTATGTCTTATCTTATTATTTTATATCAAAACTAAGATATTCTGTCTCTGAGTTCTCTTATGTTGGTAATCCTTAGTGATTCATTTGGAACTGCCCTATGCAGAAGTTGTAAAACAAAAAGTCTACTGACATATGCTTCTGTACATACTTCCGGTGTTCTCTAACCGGAACCAGTGCTGGATCATGTTGAATCTCAGAGGAAGTACATGGATTACTGTGATCAAATTAATTATTACTGTAACACTTGGGAGTTCTAATCGATGGAATAAAAGGATGATGGATCTATCTAACAAAATCTAGGAAAATACACGGAATTTTTAATAAAATTCGCAAAGCTTCGAAGATTACTCTATTCTCAGATAGAGCTTTTGTTCAAATAAGTCTCAGACAGAGCCAATGGCGTATACAGAACTCATGGTTAAGGGGGGGGGGGCACGTATGATGTTATCTGTAAAACAGATCTGCTGGTTCGTGGGCCAAATACGGCCTGCAACGTAATTTTTTGTGGCCCCTAAAGCGTAAATGAAAAGAGCTTAGTTAGGAAAAAAATATATATCGTTTTAATTTTGTTCGTTTATCGACTATCTTGAGAAAGGTAAAACTATGAATAGCGAATACTACATGGCATTATTGGATCGATTGAGTGTAGTAATCAAGAAAAAATTATGTGAAGTGTGAATTTTCACACATTTCAGGGTTCGCAGGTATTTAGTAACTGAATGATGTTTGAATAATGTTCTCTGATACCTGATATCTTTTATCTTTTATTTATTTATTTATTTTTTTATCCTTTTTGATGACCTTTGTAAAAAATTGTAATTTTATTTTCTTTACTTATTATATTTAATATCATTTTTAAATTTGTACTTTTTTTAAATATTTTTCTATTTTTATTTTAATATGTTGTTTTGTACTATATATTTTAAATTTGTACTTTTTAAATATTTTGACTTGTGTAAACATTTTTTATAATGTATCAACATTAATAAATATTATTATTATTATTATTATATGATTATTTGGGATGCCAAAACAAATTTTTTTTTTATGAATTTTAAAATTTTTAGTTTAAAGTTGCTAAATATGTGCAGTATTTTTTTATATACCAAGGGTCATTAAGATTTTGAAAATTGCGCCTATGGCTTCCATTGGTTGCTTAAATCATAAGCCCCGCCCTCTGATTTCGTCTACATTCAAACATACAATTAAATTATAATTTCAACACATTCCACTGGTTATTAAATTTACGCTTTTAAAAATTAAATGCAACATTTATCAAAATATAACTAGAATTTTGACAAAATAATTTAAGTAAAATAAAAATGCAAAAAAAAAACAGAAAAATTAAAATTGAAAGGAATGGAACTCTAGTTTGCAAATTACAAAGAAACGACAAAACGCACTACGCTGCGAGCGCTTACTTATCTACTGTGTTACATAGCGAATTAAATGTTTAACATATTTTAGTTAAAAACACAAAAAATGCGTTATTTACCGAAAACATAATCTGATCAAAAGTTCCTGTTGTACTATTTCGGTCCATACCAATGTACATTACTTAGAATTTTTTCAGATTTTTAGTTTAAACCATCTGGGCTACAGGGTGTGGGACAAATTTTGTTTTATACAATTTTGGCAAAAATCGCGTCAAAATAATTTATTTTGCAAAAATAAAATTTTGATCGTTAATCCACATACTAAGGGCTTTCATTTGATACCCTAGTCAGAATTTTAAAAAAATATTTTTTTTTAGATGAGCACATATTTGTTTATATTTTTCGGGGGATATGTTTTTTTAGATGTTCTAGTATCTTTCCTTTGTGCGGGTCAAAGAGTTGTATAAGCATGACAAATTTCAACTCTCTAGGTTTAGCCGTTTGCCTAAAATTTTTACCGAACAGACAGACAACAAAATGACGGTATAAGAGTTTTTTGGTCATACCTACAAAACCTAAAAACGGCTTCACATGCAAAAGAAAACAGTGCTCTTTCACCAAGACAACGCCCCGTGTCACAAGTCAATGAAAATGATGGTTAAATTGAATGAATTACGCTTCGAATTGCTTCCTCACCCACCGTACTCTTCAGATTTGGCTTCCAGCGACTACTGGCTTTTTGCAGACCTCAAAAAGATGCTCCAGGGAAAGAAATTTGACTCAAATGAAGAAGTGATTGCTGAAACCAAAGCCTATTTTGAGGGCAAAGACAAATCGTTCTACAAAGAAGGCATTGAAAAGTTAGAGGAGTGTTGGAATGAATGTATTCTCTTGAAGGAGAGGATGTTGATGAATAAAGTCGAATTTCTAAAAAAAAAAAAAAAAAATGTTCTTCTTAGTTAGAACGGAGACTTATAGAGCGACGGTGGTATATTAGTAGATTTTCTTTGGAGGCCCATATTAAATGCAAGGCCCACATTAAATGCAAGGCCCACATTAAATGCAAGGCCCACATTAAATGCAGGGCCCATATTAAATGCAAGGCCCATATTAGTACCTTTTCCTCTATATATAGATACATTTATTTTCCAACACCTATATTCGCCAGTAAAAACTTTCTAGGTGTTCTTATTTAAACAGAAATTTTGAACAAGCGCTTACTAATTTAAAAAGTGCCTCAGGCGTACCAACTATAATCCACCTTCCGATTAAAGTTTCAAATATCCCAACGTTTATATTCATTTTATGTAGTCTTTGGCATGTTATGCAAATGTGGCTATGTCCGAAAGTCTATTAAAGAGACATAAAGCGATTCTTTCTCTGTAACAGGCTATAAAAGATAACTGTTATGGACAGAATGGTTTGAATCGTCTCTGCTAACTAGGTGGACATAATGTTCTAACAGAGATGAAAAACGTTTAGACTACATTTAAAAAAAATCTAATATGTCCAGTACATTTACATCCATACACAATTTACATACAGTGAGTTTTTTTCATCGCAGAACACAAAATTTTCATTTCTAACTACCATTTATTGACAGAAATGTAAATTCGTTTCTTTTAAAATAGAAAAAAAACTATAATTTACAGAGGAGTCCATGTACATCCTTATAATACAAAATCCTATAATATACAATATCAATATATATAATACAACATCCTTATAATACAAAAATTGATGTGAAGTGTGAATTTTCACACATTTCAGGGTTTCGCAGGTATTTAGTAACTGTATGATGATTATTTGGGATACCAAAAAATTTTTGTCTCAATATTTTTTTATGAATTTTAATTCGAATGCCTAATACCATTATTTAAGTTTCTGAATATGTGCAGTATTTTTTTTATATAGCAAGCTTCATTAAGATTTTGAAAATTGCGCCTATGGTTTCCATTGGTGGCTTAAATCATTAGCCCCGCCCTCTGATTTCGTATACATTCAAACAGAATTAAATTATAATTTCAACACTTCCCACTGGTTATTAAATTTACGCTTTCAAAAATTAAATGCAACATTTACCAAAATATAACTAGAATTTTGACAAAATAATTTAAATTAAATAAAAATGCAAAAAAAAAACAAACAAAAAATAAAAATTGATGGGAATCACTAAGCGACAACGCTACCACTGTACTACGAAGGTTCACTCGTTCACTATGTTAAATAGCGGATTAAATATATTACATATTTTAGTTAAAAACACAAAAAATGCGTTATTTTTCGAAAACATAATCTGATCAAAAATTCCTGTTGTACTATTCCGGTTCACACCAATGTACATTACTGAGAATTTTTTCATATTTTTAGTTTAAACCATCTAGGCTACAGGGTGTGGGACAAAATTTTTTTGCACAATTTTGGCAAAGATAATCGCCTCAAAATAATTTATTTTGCAAAAATAAAATTTTGATCGTTAATCCACGTACCAAGGGCTTTCATTTGATATCCTACACAGAATTGTAAAGAAATATATTTTTTTTCGATGAGCATATATTTGTTTATATTTTTAGGGGGATATGTTTTTTAGATGTTTTAGTATTTTTCCTATGTGTGGGTCAAAGAGTTGTATAAGCATGCCAAATTTCAACTCTCTAGGTTTAGCCGTTTGGCTACAATTTTTACCGAACAGACAGACAGACGACAAAATGACGGTATAAGGGTTTTTTGGTCATACCTACAAAACCCTAAAAATGGCTTCTTTCAATTGTTATGTAGACCGATTATTAAAAGATCCACTTTCTGATGAAGACTACAATCTGGAATTACAAACTATTTATAGAATTGCTATTAATAACGGTTATAACAAGGCTGAAATAGACAAAATTATTAGAAAAAAGCGCAAAAAGCTTTTATTAACATATTTTTATCCCCAAGTATACCAGATACACAAATTTATAAAAAAAAATACCCTTTCACGGCCAGGTTAGTTTTAAAATAGGATCAAAATTAAAGAAATCAAATATAACTCCAGCCTTTTATAATAAACATACAATTAAAAATTTACTCGTTAATAATAAACTAGATAAAACTGATTTACACAACAAAAGTGGAGTTTATCAAGCATCGTGCCAAGATTGTTCTACAATATATATAGGCCAAACTGGTCGAAAATTTGATACAAGATTTGGTGAACATTTGAAAGATATCCAAAATAAAAAAGTAGAACAGTCCAACATTGCAGAACATATGATCTCCAATAATCATAACCTTTCCGTTAATGACTTTAAAATCCTACACATTCACAATAAAAGTCTTAAACTGAACCTTTTAGAATACCGAGAAATTCACAAAAATATTAACTCTGGAATTCCCTTAATGAATGACCAGATTGACGTTTACAACTCACCCCTAATAAATCGGTAAAAAACTTTTTTCCCTTATCTGCTAATATGGTTTACAGTTGTATTCCCTAACATTAATATTTGTTCCCACTGAATGTATCTGTTAAAAAATAAGTTTAGTTTGTAATTTGAACTCCTGTAGATGGCGTCACTGCCGAAATACGTATAGAGTAATATTAAACTTATATTTGTGAAACTTACCGACTGTTTTATTTATTAATTTTATAGAAAAGAAACTGTTAATTTTGGAAGACCATCTTGGTCTTCCCAAATAGCATGTAATACACGTTCCTTTAGTCTTTTCATTCAATGACTGAGATCAAGAGATGCTAAATTAAAATCATGTTACTGTAGAAACCAGAGATCCCTGTTTTTATAAACTAAATGAATTTTCTTACATTTCCATGGAATTTTTAATTATTTTAATATGGCATATTTCAAAAATATTTTTAAATATTCTTATACAAATTTTTTAAGACATAAACCAAGAGAAAATTTTTTCTCAACTAGGTGAGATATATTTGGAATTTATATATTAAGATGTGAAAATGGGAAAAGTCGGAAAATTCAGCTTACAGTAAACATGTCAATAACGTTTGGCAACTGTCAAAAGTTTAGAGGAAATGTTTTTCTTTCAACAGTATTTTATCTTAATATATTTGTTTAAAAATATATTTTTCACAAAAAATATTCCAGGTTTACCAACTAATACATTTATCAAGATCTTAGCTGTTCACTAAAGTTCTTAAAGGTGAAGGTTTACACACGTTAAGTAAGATTGTTCAAAATTAATAAATTTGATTTATTATAGTTTATATGGTAATATACTATTTACAAAAGATTAAAATATAGGTATTAAAATAATGAAAAGATTAAAACAAATAGAATCGGATAGACCACCAGATTGCCGACACAGTGCCTCTAAGAATTCAACAAATTAGATCTTTACGCTAATCGGACCGAATAGATTTAGGTTTATTTATTGAAACATTTGATACATATGTACATAATTCCAGTCAAACAAAGAGAAAATAACAATATATAATATTAGTAACAATACCTAATACAAATACAAAAACTAGAATACACCATCTAAATTATGGTTCAGATATTCTCGTATACTATAGAAAGCATTATTAAGGAAGTAAGCTTTCATGGTAGATCTAAATTTAAGCACACTGTAGTTCCTTACTGCTAACGGCAATTTATTAAGCATGTCAATGCCTACATTGTTACAAAAACATTAGGATTTTTTATACTTAAGCCTGGAACAGAATGCAGAGCGCGCTACGCCGTCAGCGCGCCGTCATTTGCGACGGCGTTGCGTTAGCGCCGTTGAGAATTTTCGCCTGCACACAATGCAATAATTTTTAACGCCGTCAAGTGTCACGTGACAACCTATATCTGTGTTTATACGTGCGCTTTCTTTTATTAAAAATATAATGGATGATGAAGACTTGTGTGTGATGTTATTTATGTTGTATGCAAGTTATTTATACATACAAACACTTTACCATTCAGTAAAAACTGAGGTTAGGTGTTCTGCGTCAACGTTCAACGGCGTCAAAAGTTGGAAGTTGACGAACATTCAGTATCAACGGCGTTCGAACGCCGTAGGACGTTGTCCATTCTGTGCACTTGCGTACGACAGCTTGGTTTTAACTTTCTTCTGACAGATAGCGCCGTACGAACGCCATCAACGCGGTAGAACTCGTTGCATTCTGTTCGCCAATTTAAGACGGAGTTTAAGTATATTATGGCACCCTCTGGTGTTATGTTCATGACAATTGCCACATATCGCCATCTCTCCAATGCTTCCTCTGATCAATGTGAGCGTTTCCAGTATGTACAGGCACGGGAGAGTAAGGATGTTGCTGGATCTAAATAATGGTCTACACGAATCCCGCCAAGCACGGTTCGTAATTATTCTAATGGCTTTTTTTTAGAATAAAAATCCTTTCCAATTTACTCAATTACCCCATAATATGATGCCATATGATATTAAAACTGATCTGGAAACTTTCTGATCTCGTCTTCAGAGAGACGGGTGTTTTTATAAGGCATTTTTAGGCATTAAGAAGTAGGGTAGAAAGATTGTTCAAGGAATTGACAAAGTTATTAGATAATAACTTTGAACAAAAGTCTCCTTGAACAATAAACCAAAAAACATTGGGTTGCAAACTCAAGGTTTTAAATTTTATTTTATTATCTGATTTCTCACAAATGTTGACTGTAAAGTACCCTTTAATAACCATAAAAAAATGCACTTTAAAGAAATTTTCGCGACGAGTGGTTTGTGAAAGTTTGTCAGGTGAATAATTTCTCCGGGCAAACTAACTGATTCGTTACACCAACTCTGGAAGTAATGACAAAAAAGAGGACGAAATGAAAGAAATTTTAATTTTCAGTTCTGTGGTAAATGCAAAAGCATGGTATCCCGATACAGAATTTATAGAACAATTCAAAGGACCTGTAATGTTCCCAGATAAACACACAAAATACTGTCCAATTTACTACAATGCCAAAAAGCCAATTCCCGAGATGACTGTAAGTAAGAAAACACGTAAAAGGACGTTATTATTATTATTATTCAGGAATTTATTGAGTAATATGTTGGAAAAACATAGAGTGCATGATTTTGGGCATTAGTATTATTATTATTATTAAATATATTATCTTTAAGGTTAAAAACATGTTTGTGAACTTTGGGCCTCAACATCCAGCCGCGCATGGTGTACTTAGAATGGTATTAGAATTGTCAGGAGAAGTTATTGTTACTGCTACACCTCACATTGGTTTCCTTCATAGGTAATACAGTCACATTCTAAGCTAATATAACTGTAACCAAAAAATTCTCTATTTACAAGGGTTCCCTTTTATGTTTTTACAAACGACCACTAGATGGCAATATTGAAATGTGTCATTACTATATTCGTAAAATTTTACATTTGCTATTGTGAAATCAGTGGCAGCTTATAAATTAACCGAGTAGTTTGTTGACAGTGAGCGTTTAAAACAAACAAGTTTGTGAAAAAATGGATATTACTCGTGAAGATTTTCGTTGGATGATTTTTTAAGATTTTAGTAAAGGCCTAACTCAAAAACAATGCATAGATTCGCTTCGTTCAACTTTTGGTAATGAAGCACCATCAGAAAAGACTGTTTACAATTTGTTTGCAGAATTTCGTCGAGTAGTTTGTTGACAGTGAGCGTTAAAAAAAGTCACAAAACGACACTGTCACAAACCAACACTGACATAAAACGAGACTGTCACAAAACGACACTGAAGTGTCCTATACAGCGGATCTGTCCCCGACCCTGTCTTGTACGATTTTAACAGTAAATATATCTTTATTTTTGTAGAGGAACTGAGAAGCTAATAGAAAACAAGACCTACCTACAAGCATTGCCGTATTTCGATCGTCTCGATTATATCTCCGCATTTTGCAACGAACACACTTACGTACTGGCAGTAGAAAAATTATTAAACATTGATGTACCAGAAAGGGCTAAGTATCTAAGAAGTAAGTAGTTAATAAAGGACCTAAGACCAATTTAAATTAATCAAATACAATATTTATCCTACAATCACAATACAAAGTAGGCTTTTGCGTTCTGCGAAAACAACACAAAAATGACATTTGACCAAGACTATTACTTTACGCTTTAAAGCAGAATAAATTCACTTAGAATAACCTACAAATGTAAAAAAAAAGTCATTCCACTCTCAAGTTCCACCATTTAAGTTAATTTTATTTCATTTAAATTTTTAAAATTTATGGAAGACAGTGACAATGTTTTTTTTAGGGTTTTGTAGGTATGACCAAAAAACCCTTATACCGTCATTTTGTCGTCTGTCTGTCTGTCTGTCTGTCTGTTCGGTAAAAATTGTAGCCAAACGGCTAAACCTAGAGAGTTGAAATTTGGCATGCTTATACAAATCTTTGACCCGCACATAGGAAAAATACTAAAACATCTAAAAAACATATCCCCCTAAACATATAAACAAATATGTGCTCATCGAAAAAAAAAATATTTTTTTATAATTCTGAGTAGGGTATCAAATGAAAGCCCTTGGTACGTAGATTAACGATCAAATTTTTATTTTTGCAAAATAAATTATTTTGAAGCGATTTTTGCCAAAATTGTGCAAAAAATTTTTTGTCCCACACCTTGTAGCCCAGATGGTTTAAACTAAAAATCTGAAAAAATTCTAAGTAATGTACATTGGTGTGAACCGGAATAGTACAACAGGAATTTTTGATCAGATTATGTTTTTGGAGAATAACGCATTTTTTGTGATTTTTGGCTAATAATTTACACAAGTTATAGCTTTGTAACATGCCACACTGGAACGTGTGTGCTGGTGTAGTGGTATTAGTCGTTGATTTTTCAACCAAGTAACCCGATCCGAAAGGGATCGAACCCTGTGAGAAGGAGACTATATATTTTTTTTTTTTTTTTAATTTTTATATTGTTTAAATTATTTTTTCAAAATTCTAGTTATATTTTGGCAAATGTTGCATTTAATTTTTAAAAGCGTAAATTGTTTAAATTATAATTTAATTCTGTTTCAATGTACACGAAATCAGAGGGACGGAACTTATAACAACCAATGGAAGCCATAGGCGCATTTTTTAAAATTCTTAATGAACCTTGCTATATAAAAAAAAAAAAAAAATACTGCACATATTTAGAAACTTAAATAATGGTATTAGGCGTTCGAATTAAAATTAACAAAAAAATATTTAAATATAAAATTTGTTTTCGCATCGAAAATAATCATCATTCACTTACTAAATACCTGCAAAACCCTGAAATGTGTGAAAATTCACACTTCACATAAATTTTTTTAATCCACTCTCCCCCCTATGACGGGGAGACAAGAGAAGCACGAATTTACGTGGATTTCTCTGTCTTATTTGGCAGAAGTAAGGCCTGGATGCTCGGTAGCACACCACCCTGGGCGATCGTGACTCCGTAAAGGAGTTTAAGTAGATAGGAGGAGTTTTTAAACATAACTTTTTAATAGATAAATAGTAAAATTAATTAACCTGACGTCAGCAAGATGGCTACTGAACCATCAGCTGATTGTACCTAACCTACAAAAATGTCTAAAATTAAATTTTATATAACAAGAATATTCTCGGGTATATTCTCTAAAAATTCGTTAAGATTAGCGTCACCTTAATATTTTTAACACCATATTATTAGGCAAATACAGCTACAGTTCGATTATCTAAAGTAGTCGAGTCAAGGTCATATTCTAATTATGTAATATGCAGTAGAATGGACTTCTCTGGATAATCGAACTTTAACTATTTTTTTAGCACTATACGCGGAGATAACAAGAATCCTGAATCATATAGTTGCTATTGCTGCTAATTGTTTGGATTGTGGTGGCATCACTCCATTATTCTGGCTTTTTGAAGAAAGAGAGAAACTGATGGAGTTCTATGAAAGAGCTTCTGGAGGTAGAATGCATGGGAATTGGTTTAGACCTGGTGGAGTCGCGTTTGATATTCCTATAGGTAACTTTCTAAAATTCTCTAGTGCTTTAATACCAAGATGCAAGAAACTCACCAAGAGAATACAAAAACTAACCAAGCACAGAAATGTTGCTGGAGTTCTTGGTAGTCGTCGAGGCGAAGTGTTAACAGTGACCAAGGGATCGCACCAAACATTATTTTAAAGGGTCTTTCAAATTGAGTTCCATTTCTAGCAAGGTTTTGTCTTACAGATTCTTACTGTCTTACAGGCGCACTGAATGTATCTGGTTCCTTTGACATTTAGAAAGTATAACGTAGTGCATTTTTAATAATGGAATATACAGTAGAACACCGTATTCAAATTGTTGAATTATTTTATGAAAATGGGCGTTCAATTAAAAATGTGACATTTACTGTTTGCATAATTGACCATCAAGCGAATTATCGGTAGAATTGTGGGAAAATTTCAACTGGTTCGGTAAAAGATAAAGCAAGAGAAGAATACGCTTGTGGTGATCGTTCGCAAGAGCATATTGCTATGGTTCTTAAAATTGTTGATGAAGACCCCCAGATATGTCAATCACAGCAACTGGGTTTTTCGTAAATCACAACATGGCGTATTTTGAACAAAGATTTATATCGATGAACGTTTATACAATTCAATTGACACAGCAACTGAAGCCGCAAGATCATTTGCAACTTCGTTAGTTGGATAGCAGAACAACCGAGTGGTTTTTATCAAAAAGAATTTTATTTTTATATTAATTAATGAAAAATGGCGCTCAATTAAAAAGACCCTTTATATAATTCAGCTAATACAGTAACTGCTGGTGGTTTCTGTATGCAGTCCTGACGACCTTCGTAGAAGCAGTTTCAGTAAAACTGATACAGTTTTTCTGAAACTATAAGCGTCCAAAGAATTTGTATTATGGAATTTGTAGTAATTTAATATTCTTCCAGGAGTAATGGATGATATGCATTTATGGTTAATGCAATTTGGACAAAGACTGGATGAAGTTGAAGACCTTCTTACCACCAACAGAATTTGGAAGACTCGAACAGTTGGTAAACGATCACAAATATCTGTAACTCATCTGTTAAGGCTGTTTTACATTATGCTTTTCACTACACTTTCAAACTGCTGACGTCATTCAAACTTTTAAAACTATTTCTGAAGTAAAAAGCGACAGAAGTAGGCATTCAACACTTCTGTTACTTCTCACCGTCAACAATTTGAAGTGACACATACAAGTTTGGTTATAATAACGAGTTTATAAATATCGTTGAACTATTCTAGTTTATATTTAATTAAAGTAACCATTAGGCAGTAGATTTTTTGTTTTCAAGACCAAATCTCAATCAAGATTATTAAAAAATGTCAGAAAAAGAAAAACAGTACAGCGTAAAAATAAACGTAAAGATGATATGCCTGAATAGTATTGGTACGTCAAAGAAAATCTGACAGAATCTAGTTTGAAAACTTGGGTAGTATGTTGGGTAGCATTGAAAGTTTGAGAGCCTGGAGAAGCCTTTTCCCACTCACATGGTACTGCTTGCTTGGCTCACCAGCTGTACGGATATAAGGCGTTGGTGTCTCGGTCGTCACCGTGTTGACTGGAACTTGTAGAGGAGTTGCGCTAGGTTCCTCTGCTCGGATTCCATGCACGTCCATGTACTTATACTACTGATTGACCTAGTTCCGATATTTATTCGTCATGACAAATATTTCCTTATTACGAAAATGCAGCGTATGCATTACGTAATCAGGTAACAATTCTAGACGCTGACAAATAGTTTTTTAATCAAACAGCTCATCTTCACAAAGTCTAGGTGTTGCAATTCTGATTATCTTTGTGACAGTACTACGGAGAAAAGTATAATGTAGAACAGAATTTATGTATTGTCAGGTGAAGTTGCCTTTTCAAAAGATTTCTCCATATTGCTCTACCAATCTTTTATATTTGCTTGTAGTTAATTCAGTTGTTTCTTAAGGAATTGGAGTCATAACTGCCGAAGATGCTCTGAGTTGGGGTTATAGTGGACCAATGTTGAGATCCACTGGAGTCAAATGGGACCTACGAAAAGTACAGCCCTACGATGCTTATGAATGTGTTGAATTTGACGTTCCAGTTGGTCAAAATGGGGATACTTATGACAGGTATGAAACACATGCATATATAAACATATAGGAGGATTACCTTTTATGTTTTTACAAACGATTACTAGATGGCAATATTGAAATGTGTCCTTAAAATTTGACATTTGTTAATCTGAAATCAGTGGCAGCTTATAAATTTACCGAGTAGTTTGTTGACAGTCAGCGAAAAAAAAAAACAAGTTTGTGAAAAAATGGATATACGAAACCCACAAAAGTTGTTCGTTCACGAAGCACTTCCAAAAAAAAGATGGCTTGTTTTATCGGTTGTACTGGACATATTGCAACCATTCCTTTAGAGGATCGAAGAACAGTTAATGCTGAATGGTATACAACAATTTGTTTGCCAGGAGTCATCGACAAAATCAGGAAAAACAATCAAAAACCTCACTCTTTATCATAACAATGCAAGCTCCCACACAGCACGTCAAACAATTGATTATTTGAAGGGGGAAAACATTGAATAAATGTCTCCTTGCCCGTATTCACCTGATTTATCCCCTAACGACTTCATCTCAAGAAGTTGTTGAAGCCTTCGAAAACCATGATTTTGAGATACTATCTTGAGTGGAAAAAATGTTTCGAGAATTGGTTTGAACGCATGCAAAAGTGTATAAATCTTAAAAGCGAATATTTTGAAAAGCAATAAAACAGTTTGTTCAAAAAATATATATATATATGTTAGCATCTAGCCTTCCACGAAGCCCTGTTACGTCACCTTAAAATGTTATCTAGTTGCAATCCGTAATCTGGACCCAATAATGATGACGACTCATTAACGATAATGATGACGGCTCATTACACTAATTGGCTTTATAAAACACACGTAGAATTTGATAGAGAGATCAGATGTTTTCTTACGTTGTAAGAATGAATACCTAGAATAAAATAGTCTGTGAACAACTTGAGTTTTATTTAAACAATAAATCCCTTATTTGTTTACATATATATACATTTTCTTAATTTTTGTAAAAACTTAAAAGGTAGCCCTCGTATTTGTGCCGCTTTCAATTTATGCCTCTGCGTTTGCTGCTGAAAACGTCGGACGTAACATTTGCCACTGGCAGATATTTGTATATAAAGCTTGAGACTATGACCCATACATTCCTAATTTTTGAATAACATTTTGCAGATATTTGATAAGATTGGAAGAAATAAGACAAAGTATGAGAATAATGGAACAATGTATGAACCAAATGCCATGTGGAGCAATTAAAGTAGACGACCATAAGCTAGCACCACCAACAAGGGGAGAAATGAAAGTAAGTAAATTTCTTTACATATATTTCCCCGGTTGTCTAATCATTGATACTATTATATTACTCTTTCAGAAAACAATGGAATCTTTAATACACCATTTTAAATACTTTAGCCAAGGTTTTCAAGTTCCCCCAGGATGTACATACACCGCTACAGAGCATCCCAAAGGAGAATTTGGGGTTTATTTGGTATCTGATGGTTCATCCAAACCATACAGGTTGAAACCATTTAATATTTCAAAGAATTTCTATTAATTTCGTTGTTTACAGGTGTAAGATTAGGTCTGCATCGTTTACTCATCTTGCCTCAGTAACCCAAATGGCAAAAGGTGTCTATTTGGCTGATGTTGTTGCCATAATGGGTACTTTGGACATTGTTTTTGGTGAAATAGATCGCTAGATAATACCATTTTATACACATATATTATATAATGTTTTATACGAATATATTTATTTATTTAAATTAAATAAAGCTGAACTAGATCGTTTAAATATCGGGTGTTGTGTGAGCGCGTTACATTGTATCGGGTGTTAATAGTATAGTAGTACAACTAGGGGAGTTCTGGACCATTACCCACGAAACCCTGGAAAAAAACAAATTCACATTTCACAAACGTACGTGACCATCGCTTTGTGGCCCCGCCCCTCCCCCACCACTCCTCGACCCCGCCCCTTCTTATCACCGTGGGACTCAAGGTCAAAAACTGGGTAATTCCCCTTATCAGCGGGTTATTCCGGCGTGTGGAAACACGTTCAAGGTCGCATGAACAGGATCGAACACGTCCGAGGTCGCATGAACAGGTCGACCTGTCTGTTCGGTCCACCCCGTGTTGGCCAGGATCGGCTTGGACCTATCTCCGAGGCGGGGGCTACCCATCCAGGAGTCGAGGAGCCTGGAGACGTCTTCTCCCACTCACATGGTCACTACTTGCTTGGCTTCCCTCTCGATACTAGAATCTGGCGTCGGTGTCGTGGTCGTCACCTTCTGGACTAATATGCGTAGCAGAGTTGGCTATGTTCTACTACCTCAATATTATCGACATCCATCTATTAAGTACCGAAAGTTAACCCAGTTCCAATATTCATTCCTCATGACAAATATTTCCTCATTATGAAAATGCGATGTCTGCATTTTCGTAATCAGGTCACATACGTCAGACGCTGACGAATAGTTTTAAATCAGACAGCTGACCGTCACAATGTCTAGATGTCGTAATCCTGACCTAGAATTACCTATGTGACAATATAAAAAAAGTTCAGTGAGTCTGAGGTTTCTTTGAAACAAAATAATCTGGGACCTGTGAGTCTGAGACTTCTGTAAAATAGAGTAATATCAGTTCTGTGAATCCTGTTTGGTATACAGTCCATCCTGTCTATAATTTTCATAAATCCACATAATTAATATGGATTTTGTAGATCTCTTAAATCAAGCATTCCAGAATATAGTTCTTTTGTTTGCAGTACAGAACGATCCTCTCATACATGTCTGTCTGTGATTTCTATTGGTTCATTTGAGTTATGATGATTGGTCGGTTGCTGTGACAGCTGGTGTCGTAAACAATTGGATTTGAATTTAAAATTGTACGCATTTTAACGTATCAATCAATAGAGCAGAACAATTTTCAATGAAAAATGGCTTTGAAACTTGTTTTGTATCGGACAATTTGACTTTTTAATTTTTAGAATTGTTTACAGTAGTACGAAGATGTATTGAACCTTTAGAAAAATTTGTGTATAATTTAGAAAGACCACAACAAAGTGGTGTGATTTCTAAGTTCCAAGCAAGCCTTAGAAATGAAGAACTTCTCAGAACTGGTTACGTGGATATATGGTTTCAAAGAACACTAGTGCGCCAATTCTGTGGCAAACCTGTAAGCCAGTGTTTCCCAAAGTGAGTTCCGTGGAACCCTGGGGTTCCACGAAATAATTTTGGGGTTACGTGAGACAAGTTGTGAATTTGTATTGAAAACGCTATGTACGCGAAAATCACTCAGATATCAACACTGATGTCAACGCTTATATTTCTGTCTAGAATACTACCACTAATCTAATTTATAACAGCTTTAGGTATGGCAAGGGTTCCATGATCCGTAAAAAATTGCCTAAGGGTTCCACAATAAAAAACTTTGGGAAACCCTGCTGTAAGCTTACAGACAAAATCTATAAGAAACTGTCCATAACAACACAAAATTAGCTGTGGCCACCACAGAACCGACCACCATCACAAAGTACTTGTTTAATTTATGCTGCTTTACCAAAAAATGTCTCAAATAAAAGTTGTTAGTTATTGCATTTATAGCAACTTTAGTTAAATAATTTTTTTCGAAACATTTCTCAATTGTGAAATATTCGCAAAAATCTTAAAACCGACACGAGTAAACTCCCATTTCTAGTTAACCGATTTAAACCAAAAGTTCAACTCGTGCCATTGATGTTATCTTAAATATGAAGTTTCATAAAAATCCTTTTAGCCGAATTTGCTCTGCACGTGTACACAGACCGACAGACAGACAGACAGACATCATGCTAAAAATAGTGATCGAAATATCAAAATCGGTACGATCACAATACCTCCCTTATATATGTTGTCGGTCGGTAATAAAAATAAAACAACCATATTTCATACACTCAATCCTGATTCGAATATTTTACAAATTTTCATAGTTGGCTTTGAATCACATTATTTTTATGTTTTTCGAAACAATGCAATTTTGAATATTGTACGAGGGCATATTGAAAACTAATGCCTCCATGGCCATAACTTTTATAATGACGGGACAGACCGTGTTAAAAGTGGTTTGCCATTTACCTTAAGTATCTGTACATAACTCCCCTTAAAACACGAATACCCTAAAATGCTTACATCGCCTAACTGTTAAATGTCATTTAACACCTCTTGACTATCGGTCTTCTACTATCTTAAAATTCATAATTTATTGGTGATAACTCAGATAAATATCCCATTAGAAAATAGCCCAATCATAATATTTATATCTCAGACAAAAATTAATTATTATTTATGTGCTTATGGTTGACGTATATTTTTTTAACACAATAATTTACGATTCACTTTTCATGTTACATTGACAAAAGTGTCAAGTTGCAATAATAAACAATCTCCCGTTATCTTAAATACCCTTTCTTAAGCCTGTAATACATGATGCGATTTCTCGTTTTGAATCTCGTACGATTTATCGTACAAGAATTATTGTATCGTGTACTACAGGATTTTCGTACGAGATCTTGTACGATATTGAAAACCATCCAATATTTATGCTCCAGACCTAAAATATTGTATAGAAATGAACAGATATCGACGCAGTAGATTATTGCGCATAGTCACGTGACCGATACCGTTAGGAATAATTATCGTACGATAAATCGTACGAGATTCAAACCGAGAAATCGCATCATGTATTACAGGCTTAAGCAATAGATTATTTTTGTATCGTTTAACAGATTAAATATTTTACTCTAATTGAATGATTATAATGAATTTATTTATGAAATTTTATTTATTAAATAATACCAAAATTACCTCCCTTACAACGTATTGAATTGTTATACTATTATCGAGTTTAACCAAATGGTTAAACTCGGCTAAGCTTTCAAAAACTCAGCATATGAAATTCTTTAAAACGGATTTATTATGTTAATTCAAATGTAACTTAATCTGGTAATTTTGACAATAGTACAGTATGTTTGTGGTTAGCTAAGATTAAATGTAGGTTAGGGTAGCTTTTTCTCCCTTCCTGTAACCCTAAATGCGGACAGATTTCGGTTTATGACCTCAATCTAAGAAAATAACGTCTTGAGGTTTTCGTAAAGGATAAATTATGTCTTTAATTAAACAATAACTATAAATTACATTTTACGTGTTAAGAAAGAAGTAATATAATGATAAAATTGTAAGAATGGACAAAATTATATGATTATGACAAAGTAATGTCATATTTATGGAGTAAAGTATTGTCACTTTATAATATTTCCACCTTTGAAACAATATTCTCAGCTTTATGAGTTTGAGACTTCTTTGAAACAGTAATCTCAGTTGTTTGAGTGTGACACTCCGTTGAAACAAGTTAAAGTAAGCTATGTGAGTCTAAGACTTCTTTGAGACTGAATAATCTCAGCTCTATTAGTCTGGGACTTCTTTGAGACTGAGTAATCTCAGCTCTGTTAGTCTGGGACTTTTTTGAGACTGAGTAATCTCAGCTCTGTTAGTCTGGGACTTCTTTGAGACTGAGTAATCTCAGTTGAGTGAGTCTGAGACTTCTTTGAAACAGAACATTCTCAGCTGTTTAAGTCTGTTTAAGTCTCTGTTTAAGGTTGTTTAAGTCTCAGCTGTTAAGCTGTTAAGTCTCAGCTGTTAAGTCTTCCGTGAAACAGAGTAATCGGAGCTGTAAATTAGCGCTGATAATCTAAGAATAATTATGTAATATTCTACCATATTTCTCATTTATTTTCCATCCTTTCAATAAATATGCATACAAGATTCCAAACAAAGGGTGAATATTAAATTTAAATCAAAATATTCCTATATTTTTTTTCAGGAAAATATTATGAAAAATAAAAAATGCTTTTAATTACTCCTGGTAATGTATTCATTAATAAAAGAAATCGTTTTAAAGCTCTAAAGTTGGAAAAATGCTGTTTTTCATATATATTTTCCACATATCGAAAATGCTTCATACATGCTTTCCACTCTCATGGAGCTAAATTAATTTGACTACATAATAAAATTAATTTTCCATCGGTACGGACCTGATAAATTTGCATATTTTTCTATTGACGTTGAGGCTAACCAGGGACGGAGTAATGAAATGTATGTGGGTTATCTCTTATGTTTTTACAAACGACCACTAAATGGCAATATTGAAATGTGTCATTAATATATTCGTAAAATTTGACATTTGTTATTGTGAAATCAGTGGAAGCTTATAAATTGACCGCAAAGTTTGTTGACAGTGAGCGTTTAAAAAACAAGTTTGTGAAAAAATGGATACTCGTGAAGGTTTACATTGGATGATACTTTACGATTTTATTAAAAGCCTAACTCAATAACAATGCATAGATTCGCTTCGTTCAATTTTTGGTAATGAAGCACCATCAGAAAAGGCTGTTTGGTTTGCAGAATTTCGTCGTGGTCGTGTGTCCGTCAGAATCTCGTGAAGGTCGACCAAAATCGGTAGTGATTCAAAAAAACATCGATGCTGTGCGCAAAATGATTGAAGAAGATCAGCATGTGACTTACCGTGAGATAAAGGCATCCTTTGGCATATCGCAGACTGCAATACATTCGACTTTGCATGAACATTTAGTTGTGAAAAAGATCTGTTCCCGATGGATTCCGCATAATTTCACCGAAGCTCAAAAAAAGGCTCGTGATGATTGGTGTAAGGGAACGCTAAAAAATTCAACCTAGGCACTGCAAAATCCGTATACAACATCGTTACAGGTGACGAAACTTGGATTTATTCATATGAACCAGAAACTAAGCAACGATCCACTGGGTCGTCCAAGATGAACCGAAACCCACAAAAGTTGTTCGTTCACGAAACACTTCCAATAAAATGATTACTCGTTTCTTCGATTGTACTGGACATGTCGCAACCATTCCTTTAGAGGATCGAAGAACAATAATACTGAATGGTATACAACAATTTTTTTGCCAGAAGTCATCGAAAAAATCAACCGAAACAACCAAAAACGTCGCATCATTCTGCACCATGACAATACAAGCTGCCATACAGCATGTCAAACAATTATTTGAAGGAGAAAAACATCGAATTAATGTCTCATTGCTCGTATTCACCTGATTTATCCTCTAGCGACTTTTTTTGTTCCCCAATGTCAAACAAAAAATGCATGGACAGTGTTTTTCATCACCTGAAACTGTTGAATCCTTCGAAACCCATGTTTTTGAGGTACCAACTTCAGAGTGAAAAAATGTTTTGAGAATTAGTTAGAACGCATGAAAAAGTGTATAAATATTAAAGCCGAATATTTTAAAAAGCAATAAAACAATTTGTTCCAAGAAAAAAATTTCATTCTTAGTTTTTGTTAAAACTTAAAAAGTAGCCCTAGTACAACGCATAATCTGTTATATTTGGAGCTTTGAACGGTTACTCGCCTTACAATTAGACAAACTTGTAGTGACAATCAACAGTGCACAAGTTATAGTTTATAGACAACTAATTAAAAACTTACAAGGTAGCCCTCGTAACAAGGTAACACTTCACTCAATAAGTATCCGGTCTGACATATATATGGCAACACTGTTGACAGACCCATATGATTTCGGGATAGTACCAACCTTCAAACGATACGTGTGAAAATTTCATGACATTCTGACAATTAGTTTAGAGGTTACAGTGGGTTCAGTGACTCCAGTTTTGTAATTTTCAAAAGAATGGATAAAAAAGAATTTCGTATGTTGATTAAACATTGTTTTTTGATGGGAAAAAATACTGTTGAAGCCAAACAGTGGCTTGATAAGCGTTATAGAGACTCTGCACCAGGCAAATCAACTATTACTAATTGGTATGCTGAATTTAAAGGCGGTCGTACAAACACCGATGATGCTGTACGCTCTGGTCGCCCAAAATCGGCAGTTGTTCCGGAAAACATAAAAAAAGTCCACAAAATAGTTTTGAAAGACCGTAAAGTGAAGTTGCGTGAGATAGATGACACCTTTAAGATATCAGAAGGTAGTGTCTTTACAATTTTACACGAAAATTTGAGTATGCGTAAATTGCTTTCGAAGTGGGTGCCGTGTTCGTTTACACCGGACCAAAAACAACAACGCGTCGACGATTCAGAGCGCTGTTTGGAGCTGTTCAAGCGAGATAAAAAGGATTTTTTGCGTCGGTATGTGACAAGGGATGAAACGTGGATCCACTACTACACACCTGAATCAAAAAAATAGTCAGCTAAGTGGACAGCAGTCGGTGAAAGTCGCCCAAAGCGACCAAAAACTCAAAAGTCTGCTGGCAAGGTTATGGCAAGTTAAGAGACTCCGCACCAGGCAAATCAACTATTACTGATTGGTATGCTGAATTTAAATTAAATAATTAATTTTAGGAGCGTTGGAACGAATGTATCACTCTTGAAGGAAAGAATGTTGATGAATAAAGTCGAATTTCTAAAAAAAAAAAAAATGTTTTCTTAGTTATACCGGAGACTTCTTGGCCGACATGGTATAAGCGATTAGTCTCAGGTGTAAAAAGTTATGTTTCTGGCCGGGACTTTGAAATTTCGTCGCAAAAACCGATATGTCGTTACATCAGATGTCGTTATAAACGATATCCAACGTATATCAATCTGAGACTAACTTTAAAGAGAGCAATCTTGATTATTTAGTAGTCCGAGAGCTTTACGAGCATCGGGTAAAAGCTTGTAAAGTGACGCCACTGAACGTGAATCTCGCGTACGATCACTGGCTGATATTTATGCGATGAAACGATGTATTTATGCCTGTTTTATAAATCAAGCAGGCTGTTATGTGCGTTTAATAGCCTGGCTTTATCCTGTTTTGAGCGGAGTTGCCAAGCTTTATTACCATCCTTGCCAAATTTGTGCTTTCACGGCAGGATAAAAAAAATTGTATAATTGTTTTATGCTCCTGGCATTTGAATTTAGCATTTTTAATTCACAAGATTAAAAAGATAACAGTATATTTCAAAAATTGATGTGAAGTGTGAATTTTCACACATTTCAGGGTTTTGCAGGTATTTAGTAAGTGAATGATGATTATTTTGGATGCGAAAACAAATTTTATATTAAAATATTTTTTTTGTTAATTTTAATTCGAACGCCTAATACCATTATTTAGGTTTCTAAATATGTGCAGTATTTTTTTTTTTTTTATATAGCAAGGTTCATTAAGAATTTTAAAAATTGCGCCTATGGCTTCCATTGGTTGTTATAAGTTCCACCCCTCTGATTTCGTGTACATTGAAACAGAATTAAATTATACTTTAAACAATTTCCACTGGCTATTAAATTTACGCTTTTAAAAATTAAATGCAACATTTGCCAAAATATAACTAGAATTTTGAAAAAATAATTTAAACAATATAAAAATTAAAAAAAAAAACAAAAAATAATATAGTCTCTTCTGACAGGGTTCGATCCCTTTCGGATCGGGTTACTTGGGTGAAAAATAAGCGTCAAATACCACTAGACCAGCACACACGTTACACTGTCGCGTGTTACAAAGCTATAACTTGTGTACATTATTAGCCAAAAATCACAAAAAATGCGTTTTTTTTCCAAAAACCTAATCTGATCAAAAATTCCTGTTGAACTATTCCGGTTCACACCAATGTACATTACTTAGAATTTTTTCAGATTTTTAGTTTAAACCATCTAAGCTACAGGGTGTGGGACAAAATTTTTTTTGCACAATTTTGGCAAAAATCGCTTTAAAATAATTTATTTTACAAAAATAAAATTTTGATCGTTAATCCACGTACTAAGGGCTTTCATTTGATACCCTACTCAGAATTTAAAAAAAATATTTTTTTTTTTCGATGTTTTTTAGATGTTTTAGTATTTTTCATATGTGCGGGTCAAAGAGTTGTATAAGCATGCCAAATTTCAACTCTCTAGGTTTAGCCGTTTGGCTACAATTTTTACCGAACAGACAGACAGACAGACAGACAGACAGACAGACAGACAGACAGACAGACAGACAGACAGACAGACAGACAGACAGACGACAAAATGACGGTATAAGGGTTTTTTGGTCATACCTACAAAACCCTAAAAATAGAAACCACAGATACGAGGGGATACTTTTTAAGTTTTTACAAAAACTATTAACGGAAAAAATTTTTTTTGAACAAATGTTTCATTGTTTTTCAAAATATTCGCCTTTAAGATTTATATACTTTTGCATGCGTTCAAACCAATTCTCGAAAAATTTTTTTCACTCTGAAGTTGGTATCTTAACAACATGGTTTTCGAAGGCTTCAACTGCTTCAAGTGGTTACGAAGGTTAAGTTGGATTTACACAAAAAATTTTTGGTAACCTTGGAAAAAAACATCAATTTATTTATCAATTTTTTTGAAAATTTTTACATTACCAACTGTAAAACATGTTGACATATTTATCAAAATGAAAATATTGAAAAAATCTTCACAAAATTACGACCTGTGAACAAAAACAAAAGAAATAACCTAGATGATGGTAAATTAGAACGTTTGAGGTTATGTTAGATTTGAAAACGAAACACAAATAATATATTTCGAGGTTATGCTACAACTAAACAGTTTGCAATATCTTAACAGATAAAAATATACCTAGATTTCTCTAAAAACTTGATGAAAAATTGACGAAAAATAGAACTTGTTCTATTTTCAAGATAAATTGATCAAATTTTTTCTCAATTAATTGATCAATTAATTGACGAAATTTTTACACTTTACACACATCAATTAATTGAAGGCCAACTTTTTCAATTAATTGATCAACAAATTGAATCGTGGAAAACCCACTTTACTCGTAAAAAAAAACTGTAACAACAAAATTGGTTAATGTTTGGAGAGACACAACTATCGTGAAAAACTCTAAGGCCCACCAAAACGGTTTGAGATAGCGCCCTGCGATTGAAATTTTTGGATTCTCCGTAGTTTATTTAGTCTAGAAAAAATTTGGGGCTTTAATCGTTTAATGCGTTTTAAGATTATGACAATTATTTTAATGCCATAATTTGCATTTGTAAAAATTGTGAATTAAAAAAAAAATCACTAATCAAAAACGGTTAGAGATAGCGACCTGCGGTTAGAATTTTTGGATTCTCCGTGGTCTATTTAGTCTAGAAAAAATTTGGGGCTTTAATCGTTTAATGCGTTTTAAGATTATGACAATTATTTTAATGCCATAATTTGCATTTGTAAAAATTGTGAATTAAAAAAAAAATCACTAATCAAAAACGGTTAGAGATAGCGACCTGCGGTTAGAATTTTTGGATTCTCCGTGGTCTATTTAGTCTAGAAAAAATTTGGGGCTTTAATCGTTTAATGCGTTTTAAGATTATGACAATTATTTTAATGCCATAATTTGCATTTGTAAAAATTGTGAATTAAAAAAAAAATCACTAATCAAAAACGGTTAGAGATAGCGACCTGCGGTTAGAATTTTTGGATTCTCCGTGGTCTATTTAGTCTAGAAAAAATTTCGGGCTTTTACCGATTAATGCGTTTTGATATTATGACACTTATTTTAATGGCATAATTTATATTATTTGTAAAAATTTGTGAATTAATAAATCATAACTCAAAAACGGTTAAAGATAGCGACCTGCGGATGAAATTTTTGGATTCCCTGTAGTTTATTTAGTCTATAAAAAATTTTGAGGCCTTATTTGTTTGGCGTATTTTAAAATTAAGACAAAATTTAATATGGCGTGATTTATAGAAATTTTCATCTTCGCATGGACGTATCTCAAAAACTAAATGCGATAAAGACCTGTGGTTGAAATTTTTAAAATCTTGAGGTCCTAATTGACTTGTAACCAAATTTTGAAACAAAACAAAATTTTAAAAGTTTTTCGTTTTTGTAGAATTCTACGTCTACGTCAGTTTAAAACCATCCTTATCTATCGGTCATTTAACGGATAATGAGACTGACGTATTGAATTCACTGATTGGTATTGGCATTTATTCAGCAGATGAAGTTCCAGATAACTTTATCTGTCAGATAGTTATCTAGAGGTGTACCTTAAGGTGGAAATACCGGGCCCAAACGATTTAATATGGTCAATCTGATATTTTTCTCCCATTTTTATCACTTATCCAACCCATCGTAATCGTGTGTCTTTTAGAGCTAACTAATTTCCATTTTATTAGAACCCTTTGGTTCTAAAGCATGTTGTTTATGTGAAGTATTGTGTTATTAAGCTCTAATATTTTGTCATTGACACTATAATATCTGGCGTTGACCCGGTTCTATTGTCCCATTTACCGGTAAAGCTAATCCTTCCCGCTCCAGTGTCGAGAACTCTGTATTATGCTATGCATGTCCGGCGGCATAAATCATCTACATACGCTCATATATGAGCCAACCGAATCACATGCCTCTCTCAATACTGTGATATTTATTACCAACAATATTGGACTGGGATATTTTTAATCAGTTAAATTGATTTTAAATACCAAATACCTTAACATAAAATAACCGGTATAATATATAATTCTTTATTTTCCCTAGGCCTTGTAGCGATGATTTTCTTTCTTCTTCTTCTACATTTTTCCTCCGGTGTTCCTCTCTTTCTTCATATTCTCTTTTCAGCTTCCGTCTCCGGTCTCCTTCCTTCTTGACTCCAGTTCTTTTTCCCCTCTTTCTTCGCTTCTCTTCCCTCTTTTCTTTCCTCCTCCTTTGCCTCTCTCTTCCTTCCTGTTCTCAGTTCTGTCTTACCTCTCCGCATTCCTTCCTTCTTTCCTCGAGAACTCTCACCCACCTTTCTCCCTTTCCTTCTTCACCCAACAGCTCCTTTATCTCTCCCTCCCATTTTGTCATCTTTTTGTTAGATGTTCCAAGAATTCTTCCTCCTCTCTACACATTCTGCATATCCTATCCTCTGGTTTTGCCCAATACCTATTACTCCGTTCTTCATTTCCGTATCTTAATCTGGCAATCCTTCTAACTCTGCCCCCTGCCTTTCCTCTCCTCCCTTTCGAATATTTAGGTATTCCTACCGTCCTTATCTCTCTATACCTTTTCACATTCATTGAATGGTCTATTCTTACTGTTCTTTCCTGCTCCTGTACCTCCTTGTCGCTCCTTCTCAATTCTTCTACTATTTTTCTTCCTCCGTTTTTCTTTCGCTCAGCTTCCCTTATGTCCATCCCACAGCTCCAATAGTACTCTTTCCTTGTTTCTCCCCATTCCGACAGTTTACCTTTTTGTTCTTCCTTCATTATTTCTTTCTTCCCAGCATTCTCTTAATATCTTCCTTCTTTCGTCCCTCCTGATTTTCTCCTCATACTTCGCGTAGTGTATAAATCTTAAAGGCGAATAAAACAGTTTGATCCAAAAAAACATTTTTTTCTTTGTTAGTTTTTGTAAAAACTTAAAAGGTAGTCCTCGTATTGCAAGGCGCCTCTTAATTTCGTCCATGAAATTATAGGGAAATCGGCGAAACAGTGCAGTTGCGTCACTTGAAACGTCACAAAAATGTGACGTCAGGTTTAGTACGTTTACATTCATCTATTTAACGAATGTAATATTTGTACGCTGTCACTTGTATCGAAATGAAAAGAAAATATAAGAATAAGAACAGAATAGAAACAAATAAACTATTCTAATAGGCTAAAATAGTCCTACAAAGAACTGATGTGATCCAAAAATATGATCAAAGAAAAGAAAATAAAATTAAGTTGAATATAACCTAAAAACTATGCAGTACACACAAAATCAAATAAGAAAATCTGTAAGAAAATATATAACTAAACACAAAACTGCTAAATAAACAACAAACTAAATAAAAAAGGTTTTTAGAAATTACTATAAGTTAGATATTTGAACACAAATCAGTATCAAAACACAAACGTATTTTTAAATGACAAATTTAAACATCGTTTTATTCAGGGTTACCAATACAAATGTTCCTATATAAAATAAACACTTTTAAAATTTGTAAATCTTCAAAATGACTATCGAACACAAACTAAATATGACTTCAAAAGGTATGTTTTAGTAAAATATAAGAGTAAAGAGCAATTAGTCTATAATTCACAAGAAAAAAAAAACGATTTAGTTATTTTTTCGCCACTAAGTTTGTCATTGAAGTTATGACACAAAATGACGAACTGCGCTGTTTGAGAGACTGAGCTATACCATTGCTTGATACTAGGTAGCCTGAGTTAAATACCTAATTACACGATAATTAATCCTAAATAACAATTAGGTCATATTAAATACGTGCATATTACATTGAGCTCTGTTCAAATACAACTCTAATACAACTAATACAAATGTATTTGTGTTTAATATATTATGTTGTGTGGGTATTTGTGTGTATTATGTTTGTGTATGTATTTACCAATCAGTCATTCAAACCTCCCATTTATAGAGTACGGTATCGAAATTAATTTCTGCAAGTGGAAACCTCCCATAACTTGTAATTATTTTTCACCCCCAGGGCTTGTAAAATACAGATTTATATCATGTTGGGAAAATTTTGAATTTCAAACTATCAATCCAGTTTTTATTTTGTGTGGTATAATTTTTCAATTGAATCTCTATGAATGAAAAATTGTTAAAAAAGTTTAAAATATTTATAATTTTGTATGTATTCAAAAATTAAATTAATTTACCTGTTAATATGTTAAATCACGTAATATACGGGGATTCATAAAAAAAATCGGGCTGGACAGTTTTGAGATGACATCTGCTACGTATAGGCTATTCCACACGATTATGCGGAACTAGATTTTGCAATCTAGTTACTTTCATAGTTTGAATCGTGCTTTTTGGCCGTTTTGTTTAAGCTTTGTAAATCATACGTATAATAAACATTTTTTGGCTAAGGTCAATATCATTTTAAAATGTCATTTTCTTTATATTTTGATTTTTTGTGTCATTCATAATACAATTTCCCATTTATTTATTTTTTTGTCATTAAAATATGTAAAACCAGTGGCGAAGGGAAACCTCCGCTAGACTTGCCCTCCCATAAAAAATATATTTAAAAAAAATGTAAATTAAAAAAAAAAAAAAATTAAATATTTAGATAAATCTTCAAAAATACATCAAATTATGTTTTATACAAATTTTTGTCCAAGGCTTGCTTTACAAGTTACGAATTAATTATCATGACCATGGAAACGTTACATATAAGTATGAAAAAATTGAGACTTGGAAAAATTTTAAATAATTTTACAAAAAATTTTCGAAATTTTTCGATTTATCAAAAAACGTCTCAAATAAAAGTTATTAGTTATTGCATTTATAGTAACTTTTGTTCAATAAATTTTTTCGAAATATTTTTCTGTTGCTAAATATTCGCAAAAATCTTAAAATCGACACGAGTAAACTCCCATTTCTAGTCAACCGATTTTCATAAAAAACAATAGGGTTCTTCCTATTTAATAGGAGAATTTTTTAGTACCAGAACGAACTCTTTAAGTTAAACCGTTTTTGAGTTATCGTGTATACACACAGACAGACAGACAGACACACGCACACACACACACACACATACGGACGGCACTTCGAAAATAGGTTTTTTGGATTCTCTGGACCATGAAACGTGGTCATCCGTCAAAATCTCGACATCGAAAATTTTCGCGATTACAATACTTGCCCCTTATATATTAAGGTCGGGCAAGTAAAAATTGATGTGAAGTGTGAGTTTTCACACATTTCAGGGTTTCGCAGGTATTTAGTAAATGAATGATGATTATTTGGGATGCCAAAATAAATTTTATGTTAAAATATTTTTTTATGAATTTTAATTCAAATGCCTAATACCATTATTTAGGTTTTTAAATATGTGCAGTATTTTTTTTTTATATAGCAAGGTTTATTAATATTTTGAAAATTGCGCCTATGGCTTCCATTGGTTGTTTAAGTCATAAGATCCACCCCTCCGATTTCGTATACATTCAAACGTAGAATTAAATTATAATTTCAACACTTCCCACTGGTTATTAAATTTACGCTGTTAAAAATTAAATGCAATATTTGCCAAAATATAATTAGAATTTTGACAAAATAATTTAAACAAAATAAAAAATAAAATTGACAGGAACCGAAACGTAGTTTGCAACTTAGGAAGCGAGAACGCTAGCCATTAGACTACGGACGTTTACTCATTTACTGTATTACATAGCGAATTAAATATTTTACATATTTTAGTTAAAAACACACAAAATGCGTTATTTTCCGAAAACATAATCTGATCAAAAATTCCTGTTGTACTATTCCGGTTCACACCAATGTACATTACTTAGAATTTTTTCAGATTTTTAGTTTAAACCATCTGGGCTACAGGGTGTGGGACAATTTTTTTTTTGCACAATTTTGGAAAAAATAATTTATTTTGGAAAAATAAAATTTAGATCGTTAATCCACGTACTAAGGGCTGTCATTTGATACCCTACTCAGAATTTTAAAAAAATATTTTTTTTTGTCGATGAGCACATATTTGTTTATATTTTTAGGGAGATATGTTTTTTAGATGTTTTAGTATTTTTCCTATGTACGGGGCAAAATTTGTTTAAGCTTGCCAAATTTCAACTCTCTAGATTTAGCCGTTTGGCTACAATTTTTACCAAACAGACAGACAGACAGGCAGGCAGACAGACAGACGACAAAATGAGGGTATAAGTGTTTTTTGGACAGACCTACAAAATCCTAGAAAGGTATTTTATTTTTGACATATGTCATTCGTTTCCATGATTTCATTGTTGGAATTTTAAATTTTGACATTCCAAAAATCAGCTGTGGCCACCACATGACCGACCGCCATCACAAAGTACTTGTTTAATTTATGTTGCTTTATCAAAAAATGTCATAAAAGTTGTTAGTTATTGCTTTTATAGCAACTCTTTTTAAATAATTTTTTTCGAAATATATCTCTGTTGTGAAATATTTGCAAAAGTCTTAAAACCGACACGAATAAACTCCCATTTCTAGTTAACCGATTTTTACCAAAAGTTGATCAACTCGTGCCATTGATGTCAAAAGCTTAAATATGAAGTTTCATAAATATCTTTTTAGTTGAATTTGCTTTGCACGTGTACACAGACGGACGGACAGACAGACAGACAGACACACCGACAGACATCATGCTAAAAATAGTCAAAATGTTATGTAAGAACCTCAATTCGTGGAGATCCATCGAAATTTCAAGCCTTGGAACCCACTACGTGGAAGGGCCTTTCAAAGTAAGTACCATGAAGTACAATGAAACGTTTCGACCGATGCTAGAAATGCCCCCACCTGACAAATACGTGTCGTTTTGTAACAGTATCGTTTGTAATGGGTGTTTTTTTTAGAGGTATAGAACTTTAAATTGCAATAAAACAACGATGGATTATTCGATTGACATGAATTTTTTATTCGAAAGATAATCTTGTGGCATTACATTTTAAATATGATTTCTGGCATATGACCGCCACGGCTGGCTCGGATGTAGTCCAATCTGGACGTCCAATTTTCGATGACTTTTTCCAACATTTGTGGCCGTATATCGGCAATAACACGGCGAATGTTGTCTTCCAAATGGTCAAGCGTTTGTGGCTTATCCGCATAGACCAATGACTTTACATAGCCCCACAGAAAGTAGTCCAGCGGTGTTAAATCACAAGATCTTGGAGGCCAATTCACAGGTCCAAAACGTGAAATTAGGCGGTCACCAAACGTGTCTTTCAATAAATCGATTGTGGCACGAGCTGTGTGACATATTGCGCCGTCTTGTTGGTATGATTTAATGTAATGCCACAAGATTATCTTTCGAATAAAAAAAAATTCATGTCAATCGAATAATCCATCGTTGTTTTATTGCAATTTAAAGTTCTATACCTCTAAAAAAAACACCCGTTATAAGTAATTTTTTTTTATTTCGTATGGCATAACACCTAGGAGTCAGAAATTTTCAGGTCGCGACTAGCGATTTCTGACCAGTTACTAGTTTTCTGTTTTTAATTCGGTTCAGGCTTTTCTTACCCTGTTGATTCTTTTTTTTTTAAACCTCCGTGTTACGCCAGATTTAATATCTTTGTCATGTTAACCAAGAAAAAAGTCGTGAAACATTTTATTTATTAATCTCTTTTGTATTCTGAAGTTGTATTCTTTCTTTTGACAATTAAAGAATTTAAAAAGTTAAGCTTTGTTTTGAAAACTTGGATAAGTTTTAAATCATGTTTTAATTTCATTATTAAATACATAAATTGCTCATCTTTGAAATATTTTCCTTTGCTTAATTTTAATTTATCTTACAACAAAGATATTATAAAATATTAATTTTTATTTAGTATCTCAGACTTATAGTCGATAGAAAAAGTGTTTTTCGAGCCTCACCATTGGGATTTCGCGAAGAGATACGAAGTTTGTTAAATTGGGGCAAAGTTGCCACTTTAATAATGTTTTTTTTTCGGAAAAGTCACCAGATATGAGCAAAAAACTGTATGTTGGTCTAGTGTATGCTGGTCTAGTGGTTATGACGCTGGCTTTTCACCCAACTAACTCGATCCGAAAGGGATCGAACCCTACAAGAAGAGACAATATTATTATTTTTTTTTTTTTGAATTTTTATATTGTTTAAATTATTTTTTCAAAATTCTAGTTATATTTTGGCAAATTGCATTTAATTTTTAAAAGCGTAAATTTAATAACCAGTGGAAATTGTTTAAATTATAATTTAATTCTGTTTCAATGTACACGAAATCAGAGGGGCGGAGCTTATAACAACCAATGGAAGTCATAGGCGCAATTTTTAAAATTCTTAATGAACCTTGCTATATATATATATATATATATAAAACTGCATATATTTAGACACCTAAATAATGGTATTAGGCATTCGAATTAAAATTAACAAAAAAAAATATTTTAATATAAAATTTGTTTTGGCATCCCAAATAATCATCATTCACTTACTAAATACCTGCAAAACCCTGAAATGTGTGAAAATTCACACTTCACATCAATTTTTTATATTTATGATTTCATTTAATATAAGATGAGTTTTTATTATTATGTAATTTGGATAATTTAGGTTTAATTAATAGTGAAATAACAGCTCTCACACATTATATGATCGAAGAATCAGACATGACCTTCATAAAAATAAAAGGTCAAAGAGAACTATTATTTCCCTATCAAATTAGAAGTAATGTCATAGTTACAAAAGGGTCTTTTGGTGTCATCATCTAACGTACTTCCATTTCTTAACCAATAACAGTAAAATAAAGTCAAATTTCGAAGTATATACAACTAAATTCAACTGACCATGGGTTTTAAGTTTGAAAGCACGATCTTTGGCTAACTTGTTCAATATCCAGAGCTTCCTAGGTAAGTTCTAAAAGCTCTAAACTTTTATATTAAAGAGAACTCGCTAGAAAATTCGCTAAAGAGTTTTAGAGAGACCAGACATTACAAGAAACAGGTTTAGAAGGAAATTTTGTATATTTTTGTCACATAAGATGTAAGAGGACGCAATGGTAAAAGTGAAGGATTACAAGTGACATAACTATGATCGCAGCAATATGACTGGTGACAATAGCACTTAGTCGCAATTTGCATACAGCCAACAGGTTAATTTAAGCACAATACGTTTTTATTTTATTAAAATGAGACATATCAGGTGATTGCAAAAGTTTTTTTGGTGAATAGAAATCCACGGATTTCGACTGAAGAGATTGCTGAGAAGTTAAATGTTGACAAATCAATAGTATTTCGCCATTTAAAAAAATTGATGTGAAGTGTGAATTTTCACACATTTCTGGGTTTTGCAGGTATTTAGTAACTGAACGATGAAAATTTGGGATGCCAAAACAAATTTTATGTCAAAATATTTTTTATGAATTTTAATTCGAATGCCTAATACCATTATTTAAGTTTCTAAATATATGCAGTATTTTTTTTATATAGCAAAATTCATTAATATTTTGAAAATTGCATTGGTTGCTTACATCATAAGTCCCGCCCTTTGATTTCGAATTAAATTTTTTCAACTTTTTTTAGAATTAAATTATAATTTCAACACTTTCCACTGGTTATTACATTTACGCTTTTAAAAATTAAATGCAACATTTACCAAATATAACTAGAATTTTAACAAAATAATTTAAACAAAATAAAAATGCAAAAAAAAAACAAAAAATATAATAATCAACAGGATTCGAACCCTAGTTTGCAAGTTAAGTTATATTATTAAGCGTACGACAAATCCAACCACGCCACGAGAGCTACTGATCTGGTAGGTTACACAACGTATTAAATAGTTAACATATTTTAGTTAAAAACACAAAAAATGCGTTATTTTCCGAAAACATAATCTGATCAAAAATTCCTGTTCTACTATTCCGGTTCACAGCAACATTACTTAGAATTTTTTCAGATTTTTAGTTTAAACCATCTGGGCTACAGGGTGTGGGACAAAAATTTTTTTACACAATTTTGGCAAAAATCGCTTCAAAATATTTTATTTTGCAAAAATTAAATTTTGATCGTTAATCCACGTACTAAGGTCTTTCATTTGATACCCTACTCAGAATTTAAAAAATATATATTTTTTTTCGATGAGCACATATTTGTTTATATTTTTAGAGGGATATGTTTTTTAGATGTTTTAATATTTTTCCTATGTGCGGGTCAAAGAGTTGTATAAGCATGCCAAATTTCAACTCTCTAGGTTTAGCCGTTTGGCTACAATTTTTACCGAACAGACAGACAGACAGACGACCAAATGACGGTATAAGGGTTTTTTGGTCATACCTACAAAATCCTAAAAACTTGGCTATACTTCGAAACTCGATCTATGGGTTCCGCACATTTTGACAGAACGGAACAAACTGAAACGTGTTTCCACTGCCGTTTCTCTCCTTGCCCGTCAACAAAATGAATCTTTCTTGGATCGAGTAATAACTGGAGATGAAAAATGGATTATGTATCACAACATAAAAAGAAAAAGAAGCTGGAAGCATGGGAGTGAACGAGCAGAATCTTTGGTAAAAGCTGAATTGCATCCAATGAAAGTGTTGTTATGTGTCTGGTGGGATTGCAGAGGAATACTTTATTTCGAGCTTCTTCCACGTGGCAAAACAATAACTGTGGAGAAGTACTGTGAGCAACTCACCCAACTCAATGTGGAAATCCAAGCAAAACGTCCAAGTTTGGTTAATCGAAAAGGCATCATCTTTCACCACGACAACGCTAGATCACATGTCGCTTAACAGACACTGCAAAAACTGCGGGAGTTAAAATGGGAAATCCTCCAGCACCCGCCGTATTCCCCTGACATTGCCCCTTCAGATTTTCATTTGTTTCGTTCTCTTCTTTCTCGAAAACGGTAGAAGATAGAGACATGTGGTTTCAATTTTTTAAAACCCTGTACCTTTTTTAATCTAGAAAAAAAATAAGGCCTTAAACACCCAATTTTTGAATATATATGACTGGTTAAACTAAACCCTTAAAAATGTCAAAAAATCGAAAAAAATCATGATTTTTTTCGATTTTTGACCATTTTCAAAGGTTTTGTTTGATGATTCGTATTTACTGTAAAAGTTGGGTTATTACGGTCCAAATTTTACTAAACAATACTAAACAATATACGAAGATTTCAAAAATTCAAACCGCAGTTCTCTATATTTTATTGTTGTTGAATAAAGATTTACTGAAATTTCAAAAAAAAAAAAAAAAATAGACAAATTAAAAATTTTACAAAAAAAAAAAGATTGTTTGGGACTTGAAAATAAGACCTAAGGCCCTTTGGAACCTCAGGATTTCAAAAATTTCAACCGCAGGTCTCTATCTCATGTAGATTTTGAGATACGGTGTTTTTAAAATAAAATATTTACAAATTTTCAAAACCACACGGAGCAAAAAGGCGTTAACTAAGGAGGTCCATATTTTTTATCTAGGTAGAAAGAAATCTGTAGATTTCATAAATTCAAACCGTAGGTCCCTATATATTATTGTTTTTAAGTTAGGATTTTTTAAAATTTCAGAAAAATAGAAATTAAAAATTAAAAATTTCTCAAAAAAAAATATATATTTGAGGGTTGTTTTATAATGTCCTGAAGCCCCTTACGATCTCCAGATTTCAAAAATTCCAACCGCAGGTCCCTATCTCATGTAGTTTTTGAAATACGATGTTTCTAAAATAAAATATTTACAAATTTTCAAAACTACACGGATCAAAAAGCTTAAAGCTTTTTTATGGTCAACAATGCTTTATGCAACTAGACCTAAGTTCTATCATACAATCGCGATCTTTACTTTGTAATAAATTTAAAAGAAAATACAAAAGTGTCAATATCCTGTTTAGGTCAGGGACTGCATCACCATCAACAATTTAACACAGCTGTTTGCTTGAAGGTATTTATTTTAATAAGTAGAATTTATTTACTTAAAACCGCGCTGTTTATAAAATTATATAAATTCGGTATATTTTATTTTTCAATTTTATTGAAGTCTTTTCAAGCGAAAATAATTAAATCTCAAATATAAATACACGAATTGAAATTTAATTTAGCATCTAATGTACGCAATCAAAAAGATCCATACTGTCCAATGAAATTATAAGATTTAATGCATTCAGCCAATGGGATAAAAGGAAATTTTAGATGTTTACGTAATATTGAAAATTGTTGTCAATATTTACTAGTATAAGGAAATAATTTTTCCGTATATTGAAAGGGATTTCGTTTCAAAGGAAATGTCTTAAAGAGGAACTACTGAATCCCCTTTAATTCAACTTCAAGTTTATACGTTTCTTCATATAATTATTTTAAAGTCTTTTTATTTTATTTATTTTACATCGGCCTATTTCTGCAACGAGGCTAATCGCCGATGCCAGGGGACGAGCTCCTACACCTAGATGAGGGGTGAATGATTGTGAAAATGGGAGTAATGTAAACATACTGTCGCATTTATGGTATAATTGTGTTCTAATGTCCCAATTCCTTGAGCGGTCTTTAGGCTGTGTAGGTCATGGTTGCTGACGTACGGTTTTGGGAATTAAATAATGTGCAGTGTTGCATGTTTGTCAACATAAGTTTTGAACTACATTCTAATGTGTTGATAAACATTATTCAATTGTGATGACTATGGTCTTTAATTGCTAACAATTACACAAATGATTAATGTCTCCAAAACAATTAAGGTAGGACCTGACGTCATAGTGTCCTGGTTAACATTTATAAAATGGTCTTAGGGAATAGAGTCGTAGTTAGTCATTCTTGGTAGTCAAGTAGTAGTCATTCTTGTGAACAGTCATCAGTCCGCATTACGGTACCAAAGGACCAGCCCAGCTATTGAAGTCACCAAAAGGAGATGTGAGTGTCGTCTACAGGGCTTCTCCACGTGTTCGCCTCGTGCGGATACCTAGGGTGGTTCGACCGATCCTGCAGAAGCCGGGGCAAGAACGAGACTTAAGTAAGTTTTACATAGTTCAATTAATTGATCAAGTTTTTTGTCAATTAATTGAAAAATTTATTGGTAACCTTGGGAACAAAAACGTCACTTTACACACTTCAATTTATTTATCAATTTTACTGAAAATTTTTACATTACCAACTGTAAAACATGTTGACATATTTATTAAAATGAAAATATTGAAAAAATCTTCACAAAATTACGAGCTGTGAACAAAAACAAAAGAAATAACCTAGATGATGATAAATTAGAACGTTTGAGGTTATGTTAGATTTGAAACCGAAACAAAAATAATATGTTTCGAGGTTATGCTACAACTAAACAGTTGGCAATATCTTAACAGATAAAAATATACCTAGAATTCCCTAAAAAATTGATGAAAAATTGACGAAAAATAGAACTTGTTCTATTTTCAAAATAAATTGATCAAATTTTTTATATCGATATTTGAAATGCGGTATATCGCGCAAAATATCGATATTCGCACAAAATATCGGTATTCTTGTATATTTTTTTACATTTAAATATATGCTGTTCACTGTTTTAAAAACAAATTATAGGCTATTCCAAACGTTTAGGTGGAACTAGATTTTGAAATCTAGTAATTTTTATCTATTAATTCGGGTAAATATAAAAATTTAAAAAAAAGTAAAATGTCATTTTCATTGCATTTAAATTTTTTGTCATTCTTAATAAAAATTTCCCATTTTTTTTTTTGTCTTCAAAATATGGAAAAATGTATTCAAATACTTGACATATGTCATTCGTTTCCATGGTTTCACTGTTGGAATTATAAATTTTCACATACCAAACCTCAAACATTAAATAACCTAAAATAACGAAATTTCCATTTAGTTCCGACTAATCTTTTGGAATAGCTTGTAAGACGAAATTTTGATTTCAATAATTTGCACCTTTGAAATTGTATGACATGTTGTTATTAAAAAATGTCACTTTCTTAATAATGATCATAACCAATAAATCTAAAGTCGGTTTTACAGCGTAAGGAATATTTTTAATTGACATTTAAAGTACGTATTACACTATAAAAGTAACCAAAAAGATCTGGTTTGTCCTTCAAAAGTGAACAGCATATATATATTTAATTAAGAGACCAGTTAACTAGAAAAATATTAGAAAGTTGGTTGGTAGCTGGGTGAGTACCAACTGTAAAGTGATTGTCTGTCAAGTGGCGACTTCTTTTCCCGCCAAGCCAATCAAAAAAAATTAAATTTATATATCTTACATGTTGCTTGTTAGTTATTTCGATATATCGAAAATATCGATATTTTTACTTCGATATATATCGAATATCGATATCACACTTACTATATATCGAATCGCACATATATCGATATTCAAAAATAAATTCCCATCCCTATCTATGTCTCATTTTCTTTTTTCCAATTTTTCTTTCATTTACTGCGATTATCTCAAATATTTATTAAATTTTTTATTAGTTCATATCCCTGTAGGTAGAAGTTAATATGTAAGGTTTGTTTGTATACTTTTATAGAACAGTGTTCGGAAAACTCAATTTCATAATTAAGTAACTTTTTACATATTCTGTTTCAACTTCTGAACCCTTTGTCGGGAATATAATGTCCGAGTACAGCAGCGTTACCGGCAACAGAAGCTTCATTTGCCGATATATTCGAACTTTTACCCACTTGTAACGCCAATGCCATCTTTTATGAAAAGTATAAAACCTTATGACTGTGTAAAATGAGAAAGATTTAAAATGCTAAATGTTGTTTTTATTGTTTATTTTCAAAAATGAATAGCAGTTGATAAATTTTTAATGGTTTTACGAGGGTATCTTTATGTTTTTAAATTAGATACGGAAAATTAATAAAAAGGTTATTTAAAATCGTTTTGTTTGTTGAAAATTCAATTGAATCTGTAATACATGAATGGGTAATGGTACACATGAAAAGTTGATAAAAATAATCGGCCTAGGCAAGAAAACGCAACTTTTTCGGCAAAACTCAGTTTATTTCTCAACATAGTCTCTTTTATGGTGCAATTTTGTGGAAAATCTCTAAGCTTACAGACAAAATCTATAAGAAACTGTCCATAACAACATATAAAACAACTCCTTATATACGATCGTCTGTAAAAGCACGTTAAACAATTGATTATTTGACAGAGAAAAACATCGAATTAATGTCTCATTGCCGGTATTTACCTGATTTATCCCCTAACGACTTTTTTATGTTCCCAATGTCAAACAAAAAATGCATGGATTTTCATCACTTCAAAAGTGTAGAATCTTAAAGGAGAATATTTTAAAAAGCAATAAAACAGTTTTAAAACAAAAATTAAACCAGTAGAGTGATGCAATACTTTTTACCATCACTATAGAAACTCTAAAACGGCTTCAATGAAGAAATATTTGATTAATATCTTTATTTTCAAAGTACACATTTTCTTTTAAATATATTTTCAATAAAAGTATACTGAAAACTGAATAAGCTTTTCAGTATTACTGAAAAATTAATGTTTTCAAAGTATGAATTTTCCGGAGCTTTCATTGCTTTTCAAATAATTTTCAAAATGTTCTTTTATTAAAGAAATATCTGCAAAGCTATTTAAAATTTTTGTTTAAAATCTGTTTACAAACTTGAGTAAATTTAATAGAAGGGGTAAATGATAAATTGATTTCTTTTTAAATTAATTAACTGTCGAATAATAATAACTAGGGGAGATAATAAAATATCATCAGAAGTATTTTAAAATGGTGTTACCGTTATTTAGTGTTTCAAGGGTTCGGGGTCTTCGAATCCGAATAAAAATAATCGGTCCCGATACCTGGTCTAATATCTGTAGTACACAATGCGATTTATCGTTTAGAATCTCGTACGATTAATCGAACAAGAATTATTGTATTATGTACTACAGAATCCTCGTAAGAGATTTTGTACGATGCTAAAAACAAACTTAATTTTATTGTATAGAATGAACCAGTCGAACGTCCTACGTTTTTAGATTTAAGTAAAGCCTGGAACAGAATTCACAGCGCGCTACGCCGTCAGCGCGCCGTCATTTGCGACGGCGTTGCTGAGAACGCCGTTGAATTTTCGCCTGCCCATAATGCAATAATTTTTAACGCCGTCAAGTGTCACGTGACAACCTATATCTGTGTTTATACTTGCGCTTTCTTTTATTAAAAGTATAATGGATGATGAAGACTTGTGTGTGATGTTATTTATGTTGTATGCAAGTTATTTATACATACAAACACTTTACCATTCAGTAAAAACTGAGGTTAGGTGTTCTGCGTCAACGTTCAACGGCGTCAAAAGTTGGAAGTTGACGAACATTCAGTATCAACGGCGTTCGAACGCCGTAGGATGTTGTTCATTCTGTGCACTTGCGTAGTACAGCCTTGCTTTTAACTTTGCGTTGACAGTTTGCGCCGTCCAACGGCGTCAACGCGCTGTCAAACTCGTTGCATTCTGTTTCCCACTTAAGGCGTTCGACTGCGTAACACATGAAATTTTACTGACTAAACTAACCAAGTATGGCATTGACCAAAACAATTGTACACTTTTGAAATCATATCTGATTAATAGATTGCAGTATGTTAAGTTTAAAGACATAGATTCAACACCCTTGCTTATTACCTGTGGAATTCCACAAGGATCTATTTTAGGACCTCTTTTATTTTTAATTTTTGTCAATGACTTTCCTTCGTGTATTAAAGACTGCTTCCATTTTATGTACGCTGATGATACCACGTTGTTGATCAGATCAGAATCTCAAAACGATCTTTTTTTTTAAATGATGAGTTAATTCATGATTCGCATGTCTGGTTTTCATCAAACAAACTATGTTTGAACGTTGACAAAACAAATTAATTATTAATTACTTTAAAGCATTCTGAGTTTACTAAACCAGGGTCAGTAAATTTTCTAGGCGTTCAGGTTGACATGGAACCATCATGTTTAAAATCTGGCAACTAAGCTATGTAGAACCATATATTTAATTCGAAACCTAGGTGACTGTCAATGTTTTAAAAATATCCTACTATGCTCTATTTCAATCGCACATCTCTTACGCCCTGCTTGCTTGGGGACATAGTGCTTCAGCAAAACGAATTTTTGCCTACAAAGACGAGTTGTTTCTTTTCTTTTTCTTTTCTTTTCTTTTTTGCCTACAATGACGAGAGACGAGAATCAGTTCTGGGACAACCTACAGAGCGGATTGTAAGCAAGCTTTCAGAGATTTAAAAATTATGACTTATCCATCTCTTTATATTTACCATTTAATTTTCGGACATAAAAATAAGGAGCATTATAAAACTGTGAAACAAGTACATAAATATCTATGACATTCGTAATAAAATTAATTTCTATTAAGATTTTACAAGATTGCTGAAAATTAGAAATTGACTTATCTAAGGTGACCATTAAACATTCCAGTCCGGGAAAAGAGGACCGGAGGAATTATTTATTTATTTATTTTTTTTTTTTCTGGAAAGTTTGTATATTTTTTTTTAAACATTTTTTTCCAAAAACTACTCTTGATTATAATTTCTCCGCAAGGATGAAAATATCAGGGTGTCACACAGGACGTGTAAGGGACTTGGGATGTGACACATTCTAAGCAAGCCAAGGGACACAAGACAGTATACAAAATTTTATAAAGAAATCCAAATAAAATCTAGGAATAAAATTTTCAATTTCAGTATCTCCCTAAACCATTTTACCTTCAATTTGCTTTATTTCCTTGTGGAAAATTCTTATTCCTTGAAGGAAATACTGAAATCCTCGCGAGAAAAAAAATCAGTCAATTTTTAAATTAGATACAAAATCCTACCATTTTTAGTTGAGAAGATAATATATATTTTTTATTGAATGTACCTGAAAAACTAAAAGGGAAGGATTTTTGATTGCAATTTTTCAAATCCTGAGGTCCAATATACCCTTGTGGCAAATACAAGACTACATATTTTGAAAGAATTGCTGAAATTTTTGAAATAAACTGCAGTCTACAAAAAAAGGCTGTAGCATATTAAGTTGCTATTCCACCTCTCAACTTACTAGGTACTGCGCAAGGTTTTTTTTTTATAAACCTAGTATGATCAATACAGGAATACTTAAGAAGATAAAACTATTTTTTTAAGCAACAGGTCTAATAAATTTTGCGAAATATCGTATAGAAATGCTGGCAAAAGGAAAAGTTATCTCTTGAAAGATATATTGCAAAATAATGTCTTCTACTTCTTTCACTGAATGCTAAATTAACCGGAAGTTATTTCCGTTCAATACAAACCGTTAACTTCCGGTGATAAACCGGTAAATCTCCAAACATTCCAATCGGGTTTCTAAAAACTGGAAATAAATTTATATAAATAAAATTAAAGGCTGTATTATCCATTTCTTATTACTCATTTCTCAGCTTGCGTGCGAAATTAGATATTATATAAAGTTAGTTAAAATTTTTGGCGCAAAGCAACAAAGGCTATTTGCGCATAACGCAGCCCATCTAAATGACTACACTACATATTAAAAACAATAAATAGATAAAATCAATAAAATTACTCACCTCCCAAAATCAAAGTGAAGAGCAAAAAAAGGGTCCTCACCTCCCAAATCTAAGTGAAGAGCAAAAAAAAGGTCTTCATCTCCCAAAATCCAAGTAAAGAGCAAAAAAAAGTCCTCACCTCCCAAATCTAAGTGAAGAGCAAAAAAAAAGGTCCTCACCTCCCAAATCTAAGTGAAGAGCAGAAAAAAAAGGTCCTCATCTCCCAAAATCCAAGTGAAGAGAAAAAAAAAGGTCCTCACCTCCCAAATCTAAGTGAAGAGCAAAAAAAAAGGTCCTCATCTCCCAAAATCCAAGTGAAGAGCAAAAAAAAGGTCCTCACCTCCCAAATCTAAGTGAAGAGCAAAAAAAGGTCCTCACCTCCCAAAATCCAAGTGAAGAGCAAAAAAAAGGTCCTCATCTCCCAAAATCCAAGTGAAGAGCAAAAAAAAGGTCCTCACCTCCCAAAATCCAAGTGAAGAGCAAAAAAAGGTCCTCACCTCCCAAATCTAAGTAAAGAACAAAAAAAAGGTCCTCACTTCCCAAACAAGTGAAGAGCAAAAAAAGGTCCTCATCTCCCAAAATCCAAGTGAAGAGCAAAAAATAGGTCCTCACCTCCCAAATCTAAGTGAAGAGCAAAAAAAGGTCCTCACCTCCCAAAATCCAAGTGAAGAGCAAAAAAAAGGTCCTCATCTCCCAAAATCCAAGTGAAGAGCAAAAAAAAGGTCCTCACCTCCCAAAATCCAAGTGAAGAGCAAAAAAAGGTCCTCACCTCCCAAATCTAAGTAAAGAACAAAAAAAAGGTCCTCACTTCCCAAACAAGTGAAGAGCAAAAAAAGGTCCTCATCTCCCAAAATCCAAGTGAAGAGCAAAAAAAAGGTCCTCACCTCCCAAATCTAAGTGAAGAGCAAAAAAAGGTCCTCACCTCCCAAAATCCAAGTGAAGAGCAAAAAAAAGGTCCTCATCTCCCAAAATCCAAGTGAAGAGCAAAAAAAAGGTCCTCACCTCCCAAAATCCAAGTGAAGAGCAAAAAAAGGTCCTCACCTCCCAAATCTAAGTAAAGAACAAAAAAAAGGTCCTCACTTCCCAAACAAGTGAAGAGCAAAAAAAGGTCCTCATCTCCCAAAATCCAAGTGAAGAGCAAAAAATAGGTCCTCACCTCCCAAATCTAAGTGAAGAGCAAAAAAAAGGTCCTCACCTCCCAAAATCCAAGTGAAGAGCAAAAAAAGGTCCTCACCTCCCAAATCTAAGTAAAGAACAAAAAAAAGGTCCTCACTTCCCAAACAAGTGAAGAGCAAAAAAAGGTCCTCATCTCCCAAAATCCAAGTGAAGAGCAAAAAATAGGTCCTCACCTCCCAAATCTAAGTGAAAAGCAAAAAAAAAAGGTCCTCGCCTCCCAAAATCCAAGTGAAGAGCAAAAAAAAAAGGTCCACATCTCCCAAAATCCAAGTAACGAGCAAAAAAAAAAAAAAGTCCTCATCTCCCAAATCCAAAATGCGGGACTTTTGCGGGACGCATCTTAATGCGGGACAAAATGTTAAAATGCGGGACGAATGGTCACCCTACTCCGGAGCCTAATCTTAATTATAATAAATATTATTTCATATTTATTTACCTGAACTGCATGTACAGTTAACAAAGGTCCAGTATTTTCTTCCTCTCGTAGGAAATATTCGTATAGGTTATAAACCAATTCATAGGACTGCTTTCTTAACGTTTTGCCTTTTACACGCAAATTGTTTTAAATAAAAGAAAACAATTATTTAAAATATAATACAAATATTGTCCTGAATAGGACAGATTTAATGAAAAACACGAGGAAATAAATAACAAAATAGAGTTTTAAACGCCACTGGTTCAGTGCGAATGACACTAGAAAACATAAGTAATCTCAGACATACCCCGAGGTGGGATAACCAACGGTACATGTTTGTATGTATAAGTACGTTTGTCGTAGCTATACCTGAACAATACACAAAATAGATTGACAAACATCATTTGTATTTATATTACTATTTTGCCTATATGAGTGAGAGAGAAACACAACAGTACGTTAATTATTATTTCAGTCACATGACCTTGTCTGGACTTCTTTAGATAATCAAAGATTACCCTTACTTTGTGGACATGCCTCGTAGCAGCTAAAGTTTCGATCGAAAACACTTGTGTAGCATATTTTATGTTTATTTGTAAATATTTTATCGTTCTTTGAATATTTGTCTTTAAAAGTAATGGCGTGATTTTCAGTTAAAACAAAAATTCCAAAACCTCTATCGTGGATAATAAAAAGAAATTCTTACGCGTAGATTGTACTAAAATCAATTGGCAATCATCTATGCTACACTTGATGCTATATCGACGAAAGAATGTGAAAGAATGTCTTGTCTTAGAAAGAACACAATTTACATTTTCACGAGAAATAGAGTATAGATATAAGAACGTAGTTTAGCAACTAAATAGTGCTATGAAGAAATATATATATAAAATCACATAGGTATATATTTATCTTAGTATTTTTATTCAATGCAATATACCAAGCAAATATATATATGCTTGGTATATTGCATTAAATAAAAATACTAAGATAAATATATACCTATGTGATTTTAATATAGTATTATTAAGGGACTATTACCGGTTATAATTTTCAAAAAATCGTTTTTTTTTTACATTTTTGGATTCCTTATACCTTCAGAAATCATATCCTAAATTTTTATAACGAAATTCAAAAAAATAAGAAATTGGTGGCAATTTTAGCGCATGCGCTTTTTCGGTGCGCGACAGCTGGTTTGACGAGTTTCGGCAGGTGTGCTTCTCAACACCGTTATTCTGTTCAAATACATATATATATATATATAATTAAACATATAATAAAACATTAAAATATATATATAAAACACTTTGGGCTATCGTTCCCAAACATACGTTTGTGGGAAGAGAAGTTACTGAGTTGGCTGCTAATATTTCATTAGCAATATTTAATGAAGGTAGAACGTCCCTCTTGAAAATATTGGAGGTAATGGGATGCATAATTGGACACTCTGCGTATGTTTATGTTTAAAAAAAAGATGAGGAACGCATTGAGATGGCCAATAAAGCGAGTACCGCGGCGTCGAAGGAAGCTCGCTTGGCAAAGCAAACTGCTCAGCAAGAGGAACAGCAACAAATGATTGATTCGGGAGTACTTTTATATGGACCAGGGATTGCTGATTAACCAATTGTAAGGGCTGAAACTTAATTTTTTTTAAAATATTACAATACAAATATTAAAAAAAACTTTAAAAGTGATTTTCTCGAAATGGTGTTTTTTCAATCGGCCCAGACTTATTCTCCATAACTACACAACGGATATTTTTAAATTTTAGTGAATTTTGTTCATTTTGATGTCCTCTACCGTAATTTACCAGAAAATTGCAAAAAAATTTGAAAATAAAAAAAATTGATAAGGGTAAAAGGGGAAAAAAACATGATTTTTAGAAAAAAAATTTCACCCTTCCGCCATTTTGTTTTTACACCCTTTTTTTTATAATAGGTGGTAAATTACGATGTAAGACACCTTCATCTTTAAAATTATTTTTGAATTTTTTGTTTCAGACTTGTCAATTTCAAGATTAACCCCGGGCCATGGAGCATCATAATTTTTGGTTACCGAACTTTGGCGCCATCTATATAATTATCTATGTATTGAAAAAAAAAAAAAAAAATTTTATAATCTTGAATATAATATTAATAAAATAAAAAAAGTTGCACAACGTTCTATAATAAAGTAAACGAGAAAAAAAATATTTAATTATAGGTCATTTTTTGCCTTTCTAACCGGTAATAGTCCCTTAAATCTAAACTTAAAATGTATGTAGAATACAATTATTCGTTCTAAAATATTACATTCTAAAATAACCTTCACTCAATAAGTCTCCGGTATGACATATATATGGCAACACTGTTGACAGACCCATTTGATTTTTGGATAGTACCAACCTTCAAACGATACGTGTCAAAATTTCATGACATTCTGACAATTAGTTTAGAGGTTACAGTGGTTTTAGTGAATTTTCAAAAAAAATAATAAAAAAGAATTTCGTGTGTTGATTAAACATTGTTTTTTGATGGAAAAAAATACTGTTGAAACCAAAGTGTGGCTTAATAAGCGTTATAGAGACTCGACACCAGGCAAATCAACTATTACTGATTGGTATGCTGAATTTAAACGCGGTCGTACAAACACCGATGATACTGAACGCTCTGGTCGCCCAAAATCAGCAGTTGTTCCGGAAAACATAAAAAAAGTCCACAAAATAGTTTTGAAAGACCGTAAAGTGAAGTTGCGTGAGATAGCTGACACCTTAAAGATATCAGAAGGTAGTGTGTTTACAATTTTACACGAAATTTTGAGCATGCGTAAATTGCTTTCGAAGTGGGTGCCGCATTCGCTTACACCGGTCCAAAAACAACAACGCGTCGACAATTCAGAGCGCTGTTTGGAGCTGTTCAAGTGAGATAAAAAGGATTTTTTGCGTCGGTATGTGATAATGGATGAAACATGGATCCACTACTACACACCTGAGTCAAAAAGATCGTCAGCTAAGTGGACAGCAGTCGGTGAAAGTCGCCCAAAGCGACCAAAAACTCAAAAGTCTGCTGGCAAGGTTATGGCATCCGTATTTTGGGACGCGAATGGTATTTTGTTTATCGACTATCTTGAGAAAGGTAAAACTATCAATAGCGAATACTACATGGCATTATTGGATCGATTGAGTGTAGTAATCAAGAAAAAACGGCTTCACATGCAAAAGAAAACAGTGCTCTTTCACCAAGACAACGCCCCGTGTCACAAGTCGTTGAAAACGATGGTTAAATTGAATGAATTACGCTTCGAATTGCTTCCTCACCGTACTGTACAGATCTGGCTCCCAGCGACTACTGGCTTTTTGCAGACCTCAAAAAGATGTTCCAGGGAAGAAGTTTGACTCAAGTGAAGAAGTGATTGCCGAAACCGAGGCCTATTTTGAGGGCAAAGACAAATCGTTCTACAAAGAAGGCATCGAAAAGTTAGAGGAGTGTTGGAATGAATGTATCACTCTTGAAGGAGAGTATGTTGATGAATACCTAAAAAAAATGTGTTTCTTAGTTAGACCGAAAACTTATTGAGCGACGTGGTATTTGTTTCAAATAAAAAGTTTTCCTATTCCGCATTTATTATTTAGGTTATCCATTTAGGTGAAATATGTTCGTTATTTGTTCTACAACCATATGACTTAACCTCCATGCAAATGTCATTCCATGTTTACTTCACGATCAAAATTGTCGTTTTCTTGCGCATCAATTCTAGTACTTCTAACCAGCCACCAACAAAACGCACCCAATGTAGACTTTACCGGTAGCTGGCGATATAGTTTAACAACCACTGGTGTAAAGAATTCACTTTTAAAATAGTCCCTGACTGACATAAAAAAAATCACATCCAAAGAATGTATTTTAGTTATTATGTACACAATCATTTCTAAATTATTATAAAAAGTTTTAAAGTTACCTTTCGTGTTACAAGTTCGTGTCAAGCCATCATTAAGCAGCAACCCTTACCTGAAAAGAAAAAAAGTCCATGAGTATGTAATAATAACATAAATATATTAATGGAACCAGATAAATCTTGGTTCTATTAAAGAGCTTAGTTCATAAAGGGTAAAATAGAGAGATGCTTATAACTGTTCTGTGCATAACAGGTGTATGTTCTAAAGTATTCTAAGACAGAAACATGTCTTCATCACTCCACATTCTAAGACAATGATAGATTAATTATAACATAAAGGCTTAAGGCACTTACAGGAATGTATTCAGGTGGAAATTTGGGGCTGAAATGTGTTTAAATATTCGGTTTTACTGTCAGTGTTGGCATGAACTTCTATAGAAACCTTTTCTATATTGGATAATTATGGAAAAATTTGACCGTTGTGGAATTCTGGAAGGTTTAATAGTTTCTGAGATTACCTCAAAGTCGTCTGTACCCAGTGAAGAGCATGAGTATGCCTTAAATGCTTTCTTGTCTATTCTGGTTAATCCTTTGCCACGTGACTACCACTTGATCTTTGATGCTATCCACCCAGTGTTTGTTTTGTCTTCCCTTCTTTCTTTTTCCATATAATGACAACCAGTCAGTCGTCTGCCTTGTCCATTCGTCTCGAAGTCTAGAGATATGATCAGCCCATTTTCATTTCAAAATTCAATACTATACCAAAACATTAAAATAGTAGAACAGAAATATCATTCAAGAAAAAAACTATAGAGCCCGCTTTTGTAGCTTAACTACACAAGTGGTAAAAAATTACATTATTCTGCGATTTTTACGTTTCTCAAATATTTTTGTAGATTATTTCTTCAACATTTTCGCTGATAATAATGTACGATTATACCCAACATCGAAGGCACTTTACGAAGAAGAAGAAGAATAAAGTTGATTAGTATATATATTCTTTAATTATTACTACGTATAAATTGTTCAGATTAAGCTGAGGCAATTTCAAAGTTATAAATTCTCTTTAAATTATTTGCTGTTTGAGATTCGTAAATCAATAGTTTCAATTCAGAGTTTATATTATGAACGCCACTGAGTCTCCAGGTTCAAAACAACGGCCTGTAGAGGGTAAGAGTGTCCGCCCATCTGACAAAAGATCTCCTTATGTTGGACAATTTATACTAAGGGTATTAATTACTACAAAGAAATAAAAATAAATTAACATTTCAATATGAATTAGTACAATACTTTCTTATTTAATTTCTTCGTTCTTCCTCCGGTGGCTCACTCTTTCTTCTTATACTCATTCCGGCTTGCCCCTCCAATCTCATTCCTTCTTTCCTCCAGTTTCCTCGCCCATCTTTCTCCTTTGCCTTCCTCAGTCATCAGTTCCTTTATTATCTTCTTCACAGACTGACATCTCTCTGCATCTCTTCACTAAATGCTCCAAGGTTTCCTCTTCTTCCTTAGAGATTCTACAGAGCTTGTGATCCGGCTTTGCCCAGTACCTATTATTCTTTTCTTCGTTGCCGCATCCAACTCCTGATCTTGCTCTTTCCCCTTCAAGTATTCCGATCACTCGTATCTATAAAGAAATCTTTTCACACTCTGATTTGTATATTCTGTCTGTTCTTTGCTGCTCCTGTACCTCCTTATTCCTCCTTCTTTATTCTTCTATTATATCTGTTTCTACGTTTCTCTTTCTCACTGCTTCTCTTATGCCCATTCCACACCTCAAAAAGTACTATTTTTTTGCGTTTCCCTATGCCAACAATTTGCCTTTTTGTTCTTCCTTCATTCTTTCTTTCCAGCATTTCCTTAGTATTTTTCTATTCTCTTCTCTTCTGACTTGCTCCTCGTATTTAGTGCTCTCGTTCAGGCACCCACTCAGCTTTTCCCTGCATTTCCTCTCTCACAATATATCCTGGTGTTGTTCTGTCTATCCCCAATGTCCATCTCATGTAGCTCTCTTATAACCTCATCATATCCCATTCCTTTTATCCCCAAATCTCCACTCCGTACATAAGGATACTCTTCACTATTGCATCGAATATCTTCATCCTCCACTTGATATTGTCATTAAACCTCCTCTCCCATATACATATCTTTCCCATAACCAGTCTTGCTTTCTTCAATATTTCCCTAACGAGTTGCTCTGCCCTGTTGTTCTTCGTTAGTACTTATCCCAGGTACTTTATACTCTTCACTTCTTTCATTTATCTTCCTAATCATTCCCATCTTACTTTAATTCTCCTTCCTCTCCCTTTTCCAAACACCATCAGCTTCGTTTTGTCTCTGTTTACCTCTAATTTCTTACTTTTTCACATTTCAAGAAAAATCTTTAAAAATGCAAACGAGCGAATATGTTTTTGAGTTAGTAAAATGACCCTATTTAAGTTGCCACCAACGTACAAAAATTATATTGAATAAAATCTAAAAGTAACAATTATGTACAATACGAGCTACTACTACAACTACACACACAGACACAATACATGTACACCCACACATCCACACTTGTCTTGTACTTGTTATGTATGTGATGTCTGTATGTGTATATGTGTGTGTAGGCCTAGCCGTGTACACATCAGAAAGCTTTTAACTAGAGGTAACATACTCTTGAGAGTGTATCAACAGGAAGGAAGGAAATACCCTTCATCTGACACGCGAGTCTCGGCGTAACAACCACACAACAAGGGCCAAACAACCCCTACACCTCACACTCCCACTCCCAGCTGATTGAAACTAACAAGATATCGTATTATTTCTTCGTACACTTCAATAAAGAAATCCTAACACATGGCTTTTCAATATCAATCAATTAATATATTGTTTCGAAGAACCAGGATTTATAAAACTGAGATTTTTCTGTTTCAAAGTCATCATCTTCATTGACGAGCAGTTCCGTCTTTTCCATAAGGGCACATGGGGCATGAGCCTTTTTTTTATCCAGTGAAAATCTTTTATAGACACAAATCTGGTAGTGTCGGAATCTCCTTCATTTGGCCTACCGACTAAAACCCTGCTTGCCTCTTTCCCACCAAGGAACTATCTGTGTTGATTTTCATCTTGGAGGGAACAGGCAAGCTCAACCTATCCCCACATTCCCCTATTATTTCTCGCTCGTCTGTCTCCTTTCTCTTCATGATGGCTGACAGCATCTGTCGCACCGTTTCCCAGTTTTCCTTGGAGAGCCGCATAACCTGGACCATGTTGTCGGTCAAATTTTCTCCTGTTATCTTGTATGCTCTCAATCTTTCTGCTGTCCATTTCCCGCATATGAATAATGTATATTCGGCTGTGTCGACTGCGCCGCAGTAGGTACGTCGTCCTGGTCCTTCCCAATCCTCAGGGTGAAGGACTTAAAAGACCCATGGGCTGTCAGGGCTTATGTGACATAGTAGTCTATGGTCCTGAATTTCAGGCCAGCCACTCTGGTATGTTGGGGATGAGCCTTTTTTTCCACTGCCCTTTGTCCTGAATCCTGGACCACTCCTCTTGCCATTTCTCCACCGATTGTAATGGGGCACTAGCCTAAGCCCCCCGGAATGATTAGGGCCTTAAAATGCCGAGGTCGTCATTTACACGGAAAAAAGGAGCTCGATTTTTAGTGCAATTTTACTACAATTATACTACTTTTATTAAAAAACCTTGCAAATGAATCGACAGACTTGAGTATCTTAGCCTTACATACTCTAATAAAAGCAGATTAATTAGAAGAAACTTTCCAGAATGTGGAAGTTGCTACAAGGATATTCCTTTGCTTAATGGTCACCAATTGTAGTGGAGAGCGCTTATTTTCACGGCTAAAAAGAATAAAAAATTAATTACGAACGACTATGTTACAAGAATGACTTATTAATTTGTTAATCATGTGCATAGAAAGTGATATCCTTCAAAAATTAGACTTTGAGGACATAATAGAAGATTTTGCACAACAATCCCGGAAGAAACCATCATCATTAACGTAAGTCCAATTCTCAAAATAGTAATCACTACACTTATATTTGATTTGTATAAAGCTAACCATAATATCCAATAAAGTCACTACATAAAAGTACATACTAATGTTTTCATACATTTTTTTTTTTTTATGGGCCCCAAATTCTGTGTGCCCAAGGCCCCTGTATGGCCTAAGACGGCCCTGTTGACGAGACACCCCGAGGTAATCTTAGTTCTCTTGTTTCCAGGTTTCATGTCCATATTTTCAATCCAGTAATACGGTAATTTAGAAGTTGTAAGTTAAGTGTAATAATGTATCTTTAAATTTAACTTTTAACTATCATCAAACGTAGGTTAATTAAAATGCAGAATTTAATTCAAACCACCTTTATTACTAAGTCAAAACAAAATTATAGCAACCAACTGGCGAACTTTTAGTTTTCAGCTCGATCCGCTCGCGTGTTTTGGAAACCAACTATCTGTAAGGCCTTTCAAAGTATGTAGAGCCTGTTTCTTTGCTTTAACGGAACTAGATTTTCAAATCTAGTAACTTTTACAAATTAAGTGAGGATTTGATCATTTTGTTTAACAAAAGCCCACTTCAAACTTTTAAAATAGAGCCCATGACAACTTATAAAATAAAAATTCCAGTTAGTTTAGAAAAATTAAATTTATTTTAAATTGAAAAATTAAATCTTTTATTGTGGGGCTGAATAGATCTATAGATGAACCCGAATCACTCTCTTGAAATTCTTTCAACAAGAAGTTATCTCTCCCTGAATGATAAGTTGTAGCTTATACTTCATTCCTATTAAATATAAACTGAATTAATTTATCAGAAATTTTCTAAAAGATGTACAATATTTTATTCGTGAAATATATTCTAAATATATCTTTCCTTCTCTTTATTTATATTTTCTGGGAGTAATTAACACTAATGGTTGTTAATCCATCGCAAAATATGAAAGAAATTATTTCAAGTCGCTTGGGAAATTACCTGCTTCTCTTCTGAGACTTTATCATTTTTAAAATAAATAACCAGGGGTTACTCGGCAAATTAACTCAAGAAAAATATTAAGGGCAAAGTAATTAATATAATTTTCACCTTAAAGAGGATTGGACTTTAACGATGTAATATTCAATTTCAACTCCGTGAGAGGAAACTCATTCAGTCGTTAAAAGCTAAACTTCAATATTTAATTCCGCCTAAACCAAAGGAACAGACTATACTTACATTAAATATTTTAGGTTGGAGTGAGCTGTTTTAATAAAATGTCATTTTCATTACTATTGACTTGCAGAGTAGATAGAGAAATCGACCAAACCATTGGCGTAAGTATGTGAAAAAATGGATATTGCTCGTGAAGGTTTTCGTTGGATGATTTTTTACGATTTTACTAAAGCCCTAACTCAACAACAATGCATAGATTCGCTTCGTTCAACTTTTGGTAATGAAGCACCATCAGAAAATATTGTTTACAATTGGTTTGCAGAATTTCGTCGTGGTCGTGCGTCCGTCAATGATGAATCTCGTGAAGGTCGACCAAAATCGGTTGTGATTCAAAAAAACATCGATGCTGTGCGCACAATAATTGAAGAAGATCAGCATGGGACATACCGTGAGATAGAGACATCCTTTGGCATATCGCAGACTGCAATACATTCGATTTTGCATGAATATTTAGCTGTGAAAAAGATCTGTTCCTGATGGATTCCGCATAATTTGACCGAAGTTCAAAAAAAAGGCTTGTGATTGGTGTAAGGGAATGATAAAAAATCCAACCTAAGCACTGCAAAATCCGTATACAACATCGTTACAGGTGACGAAACTTGGATTTATTCATATGAACTGGAAACTAAGCAACAATCCACTGTTTGGGTCTTCCAAGATGAACCGAAACCCACAAAAGTTGTTCGTTCACGAAACACTTTAAAAAAATGATCGCTTGTTTCATTGGTTGTACTGAAGATGTCGCAACCATTCCTTTAGAGGATCGGAGAACAGTTAATGCTGAATGGTATACAATTTGTTTGCCAGAAGTCATCGACAAAATCTGGAAAAACAACCAAAAACGTCGCATCATTCTTCATTATGACAATACAAGCTTCCACACAGCACATCAAACAATTGATTATTTGAAGGAGAAAAACATCGAATTAATGTCTCATTGCCCGTATCCACCTGATTTATCCCCTAACGACTTTTTCGTTCTTCAATGTCAAACAAAAAATGCGTCGACAGCGATTTTCATCACCAAAAGAAGTCGTTGAAGCCTTCGAAAACCATGATTTGAGATACCAACTTCAGAGTGGATTTTTTTTTCAAGAATTGGTTTGAACGCATGCTAAAGTGTAAAAATCTTAAAGGCGAATATTTTGAAAAGCAAGAAAACAGTTTATTCAAAAAAAAATTTTTCTTAGTTTTTGTAAAAACTTAAAAGGTATCCCTCGTATAAAAGGAGCCTGGTTGGAGTGCATATCTATAGATATATTCCAAGCAGCAGAATCAAAAGACAAAATAACTAAGATGACTGTTAACGTTTGAAAGGAGATGGCGCAGTATCTTTTAAAACTTCAACTAGTTTCAACTCTAGTTTTCATAAACTAATTCTTAGTTATCTATTATAATAATACAATGCATTAAAGTTTTGTTTGAAACGTTCAAAACACACCCCACAACACACTAAACATTGCAGCACATATTATTTCTTATAATTGAGAACTGCATGTGTTGTCTATTGTGAGACCAACTTCGCTTGTACAACTTCTAATTGAATTCGAGGTTTTCAGTTTGGATTAGTTCCGGTTTCTAAGTATAGATGGTGGTAATGTGGAACAATATGGCGATTTTATACAATTAGGTTAGGATTTTATTAAATATTTCTAGCAGAATCATAGAAATAAAGAGAGATCGTAAAAGGGTTTATAGACGAGGGTAGTGTAGCAGAGTACGACGGGGGGGGGGGGGCAGCCGCCATATTCGACCTGGTAAAAACATTAGCTTGGTTGTGTTTTTTATTCAATTCAGAAACTGCGAGGCATCGTAGAACTGCTCTGCTCTGACGTCACAGCTGCTAACACGTGATGGAAGAGCTAATTGGAATAAAAGAACGTTTTACTGCTAAGTAGGAAAATTCATATACTTAAGCACAGTTTTTTTCGGAAGATGGAAAAATGGATGAAGAAATTATGGAAAGCAAGGAACGAAGACGAACTATAAAACAACTTGAACCAATACAATAAAGAATTGAAAAAAATAAATATGAAAATAGCATACAAAAGACAAAATCAATGGTAATAAGCAGGACAAAAATGCAACACAAAATAAAAATAGATGACAAAATAATAGAACAGATAGGAAAATTCAAATACCTAGGTACAGTTTTTGCGGAAGATGGAAAAATGGATGAAGAAATTATGGAAAGAGTAGGCGCAGCAGGAAGAATGTTCAACAGCATCAAATCATAGTTGCTAACTAAAAAATACCAGCCAACATCAAGGTAGAGATCATCAAAAAAGTGACAGTACCGATTGACATACGCCTCTGAATCTTGGACCACCACAAGATGCACAGGTCTAAAATAAGCTCTGAAATGAGATTTCTAAAGAAAATTGACGGGAAACAATATTAAACAGAATAAAGCCGCATTCAGACCTTTTTAAATTACCGAGTTATAGACTGTTCGTTGTTACGTTCTGACTTATGTTTTAATGCATTCTTTTAACGTTCCATGTACCGTTCACATCTGTTATAAATTAGTACGTTACGAATAGCCCTCCATCTGCGAATTTTGAAACCAACTATTTACCTTCGTAAAATATTTTATATGTATTATCGTTCTTATAATTCTGTTGTCTTAGATTTTAACTACCTAATTACCTAAATTGATCATATTTACTGCCCGTCTTTGTAATTTTGAGCAAGATTTGTTAATGATGACATTATGTTAGGTTATGTAAAGGCATTCGATAACTACAGTGTCACTGATAGAATGCGATAGCCAATGTGTTTATATGTCTGTCTCATTAAAACATCTCACTAGCTATAAGTTTAGAAAATTATGCACAAACCACAACAGAGTATTAAATTTGGAAGTCTGAACTGTTTCACGTCTTATGATATGACAAACTTTCTGGTGATAGTGAACAGGCCATAAGCTACAGTGCATAAGCTATTGATTTAAGAGCTCTGAATGCGGCTTAAGAAATAAACATTTCCCTGCAGTGGACGAGCTGTGGAACTGTAGCTGATTTCCAAATGCTTTTTTGAAAATGTATGTTCTCTAAAATATAACTCCACCAATTCAATTTTTTATTTAACGAGTTCTGGAAATGAAAAACTCATATTCTTAGTTCTGTTACGTTTTTGAGTTATCCTCTAAATTGTGTGATGATGAAGGTTTTCTAAAGATTGCTTTTCAATAAATCTGACCTTTAAGTAATCTAAATATATTTGCAAATTTAAATCTTTATTACTTCACAAATAAAATGTTTTTAATTAGTCAAGGGATGAAGGTTCGTTTTCTCGGTTTTGTGAACAACCCTTATCATGAAGAGGGGACTAAGTATGTTTCGCAAAGTGATTTGTGGTCCGTAATTGCGTGTTTTGTATTGTAAGGTATTAATAGCATACAGGGTATTTTAATTAAATCATTTTTAGAACATCCCGTATTGTTTATGGAGATTATTAGTAAATACGGAGTCTATTGTTTAAAAGGGCACGGAAAAAATTGTATTGACCGTAATATCCGCTAGATTTTAACAAAATTTTTCATAGACTCACAGAGTTGATAATACTGCGTTCACGGCTCTTAAATTAGTAGACTAAATTCTATGACTTGTGCACTGTTGATTGTCACAAATCAGTTTGTAATATATAATCGAAATTGTAGCATATTGCAGCATATTTTTTATGTAACTAATATAAAAGAAACATTAAAATAAGGCAAAATATATATTTTTTTAATTAGAGCAATTTATAAAAAAAATATTGGAGCAAAGAGCATATCATAATTTGGTAGCAGAAATACGTTTAAAGGATGCGGAATTGTTTTATAATTATTTACGAATGAATAAGGACCAGTTTGATTATTTAGTGAGGACAGTGGAGCCAAAAATGAGGTTAACTTCTCAAGTTTATTGAGAACTGACATGCTCGAATACGCAGTCTGGCGGTCAAATATTGTACTAGGCGCTCTAGTATTGTTTGAACTTATTACATATGTTCTAGTGTTGAATTTTTGTTAAAATGTCGATAGAAGTTATGAAAAACTATGAAAATAGAACAAACTGTAGTGTTTTTGGCTGCCATTCAAGACAGGACAAATATAGGCATCATTATTTTCTTAAGAAAAATGGAGGGAAAGTTGATATTAAGTCTAGATTGGTTATGGATAGCAGGAAGGCATGGAAATATATTTTGAGTTAGAAAGTAACTGATACTATGCGAGTTTGTTCATTACATTTGTCGCAAAAAAGCAAAACTGCGCTAATATGTTTGCACCTGCAGGTTGCATATTTAACTTTTAGCTCTCCAACTAAAAGTAATGTTATTTCATGAACATAATGCAAAGCGAATCCATATATTGTAAATTCAGATGACCGATACTCAGATGTACCATATAAAATAACGTGCTCCGCATTTAACACAAATTATAAATTACACTTCAATAAATCTACTGAAATTAAACTTTAAATACTGTAATTTGATGCCCACCTTCTGTTATACACCTAGATACATGTGGAGCGCTTAAAAATTAAAAAAAATCGCAAATATACTCGCATTTTCATAAAATTAAAATGTACTGTGCTTAAATTAACCTGTTCGCTATTAGCATATTGACAGCTGTGTACTGGAGACAACAGCCATATTGCTTTGGAGCACAGAGCCACGACCGGTAATGTCACTTCTCAATATGTGACGTTTTGCTTCGACAAGGATCGCGATATACTAGAAAGAGAAAACCATCCATTTTGCCGGACGAAGTTGAACACGATCCGACTTTTCACGGGTGCCGGACGAATTGAAATATTTGCTGGCTTCTGATTGGTTAGTCGAACGACTGTCAATTGATCAATTAATTGACGAAAAAGTTGATCAATTTATTTTGAAAATAGAATAAGTTCTTGTTCAATAAAACAATATTTTTCATCAATTTTTCAACAATTTTTTAGGGAATTCTAGGTATATTTTTATCTGTTAAGATATTGCCAACTGTTTAGTTGTAGCATAACCTCAAAATATATTGTTTGTGTTTCGTTTTCAAATGTGACAGGACTTCGAACGTTCTAATTTACCATTATCTAGGTTATTTCTTTTGTTATTGTTCACAGCTCGTAAATTTGTGAAGATTTTTTCAATATTTTCATTCTGATAAATATGTCAACAAGTTTTACAGTAGGTAATGTAAAAGTTTTCAAAAAAAATGATAAATAAATTGATGTGTGTAAAGTGATGGTTTTGTTTCCAAGGTTACCAATAAATTTTTCAATTAATTGACAAAAAACTTATTAATTAATTGAATTGTGTAAAACCAACTTAACAGAGCTAAGATTACTCTGTTTCAAAGATATCTCAGACACAAAGCTGAGAATATTGTTTGAAAAAAGTCTCAGATTCACAGAGATGAGATTACTGTTTGAAAGAAATCGCAGGCTCACAAAACTGAGATTATTCTGTTAAGAGAAGTGTCAGTCTCACAGGAAACTGTCAAAGAACTGTCAGACTGACAGAACTGACATTACTGTTTCCAAGAAGTCTCAGAGACAGAGCTGAAAATACTCGGTTTTAAAGAAGTCTCGTGTTAAAATGAGGTTTAAAACCCACAGAGTTGAGAATTTTATTTTATAATTCAATCTGAAAAAAATCCTAAAAAATACAGAGAATTTAATATTTAATATATTTTCCACCTACCATGTAATCTAATCCATTCTGTTCATCTGTTCATTCCCTCCAAACATTTTACATATTTTCATTTACCCGTCCCCTTTATTCTCCTTTGTGTCTTTGCTTTCATTCATGAAGGTAAATGAAAGATAGCAGAAATGTAAGCTTTAATTCTGGTTATATTAATTAAGCTAAAACGGCATATGTCAAATTCACATAAACCTTTTAGAAATTATAATCAAAATTTAACTATCGTAAACTTTAATGTTCTTCTATATAGCGTTTCAACAAGTGTTATATAAGTTTAGGGGTTAGAGATGAGCTTGACGGCAACTGAAAAGGTATTTGCGGATATATATTTTAATTGGCGGTGTTTATATTTTAAATCTATGAGTGTCTTAGAAACAATAATCTTCACAGGTTTGTGAGTAAAGCACTATCGGGTCTATTCTCTAAGCATGCTGTTAAAATCTTAGCGTCAGAAACTGACGTTAATTTTTTTAACACCATTTTTAACCTAAATGCTATTCGCTAAACATATATGTGTTAAAATTATAGCGCGGCGGCGTTAAAATATCCAGTTAACGTTCTACAATAAGCGCCTACCGAAACGGTGGCTTTAAAAGTTAACGCTAGTGTTTAGTTTGCAAAAATGGCTGATCCTATTTAAGTAAATGTCATGTTATTTTTAAAAAAAATGAATAAAACACAAGACGGTAGGAATTTTATCAACTTTCTATTACTTTTTAAAGTGAATTCTTTACAGTAGAGATAATAATGACGCTTCATAATTTTTGTTATACAAGTAACCCAGACGCAAGTTCAAGTAATTGTATAAGTAGAAAGGAAGTAAATGGAGTATTGGAGAGCAGTTTTGGTTTTTGTTGAGGCATAGAACTTAAAATTTTAATCCTCTGAAAGCTACAAAACTTCACTTATGCCTCCGCCGTGTTTCAAAGTATCGCAGTACATTTTAATGGTGTATTATTTGAAGAAACAATTGATGAGATTGATAATGACGATCACAACAGTGTTATTCCAGGGTAGAAATAGCGTAATAAATAAAAATTTAATAATTAATATCACCGAACACCTTTTTAAAAATAGAATGAACATATAATTCACATATTATTAAAAAATTAGATAAACTGTTATAATACAATGTAGTATATAAATTGACTAAATAAAAGTTGAATAAAGTTATATTTTTATTTAATGCACTGTGGAAACCAGTTATAATGAGTATCACCGGACCAAACATTTCTGTTCCATTTTTAAAATAAATTTCGCCACTGAATATTTAATTCAACACCGAAATATTAGGTTAAGATTCTCTTGGCATTTGACTAAATAAATATTCCTGTTAAAATTCAATGTAACAGCGCATGCGCGTGTAGTTAATATTAGCCGCTCTACAGGGTGAGTTATCGCCTCGCGTTAACAAATATTGTATTAACGCTTACCTTAACAAATGCTCTTACAGAATAGCATTTTTGGATAATGACGTTAGACATGGAGTTAAAATAAAAATATTAACCTGACGCTAATTTTAACGCATTTCTTACAGAATACACCCGTATGAGTCTGAATTTACTTTGACACAGAGTAATCTCAGTTCTATAAGCCTGAAGGCGGTGCCAGACATGTGGAATTCGCCAAACATCGAATAGCCGAGGTGCTCGTCGTGGTGTTCGACGAACACCTAAGAGGTGTGTAAATTAAGAAACCAAACTGATTAAAATATATATATGTGTATATATATATGTGTATATATATATGTGTATATATATATGTGTATATATATATATATATATATATATGTGTATATATATAAATATACTCGAATAGAATTACAATTCAAAATTGGCTCTCTCAAAATAACTAGAAGCCACACAGCGCTGAAAACAGGTCTTCCAATCCTCATAGCAGTGCTGGAACTCGAATACTGGAATATATTTCAGCTGGGCGATTACGGACGTTTGAATGTTTTCGAGTGTCCCAAAATGACGTCCCTTGAGGTGATTTTTCAATCTTGGGAAGAGGATAAAGTCACGAGGACTCATATCAGGCGAATAAGCAAGCCGAGGAGCCACATGAATGTTTTTACTGGCCAAAAACTCATTTATTGAATTTTTTCTCATCCCCAATTCTTTGGTAAAATCTGATGAACTGTAGAATCAAATTCAACACTTCCCCGATCATTCTGACTGTCAACCGTCGATCTGAACGCACAAGATCCCGGATTTTGTCGACATTTTCATCGGTTCTTGAAGAAGAAGGCCTTCCGCTGCGTGATTCATCTTCAATCAACTCTCTTCCTTCTGAAAATGCCTTAAACCACGAAAAAACCTTGGTCCTTGACAAAACACTGTCTCTGAAGGCCTGTTCTATGTAGAATTGTTCAAACAAGTTATATTTTATATCTCGTTCTAGAAACCGATCATCGTTTGTAGTCAGTAGCTGTTGCTTGGCGATATAAGATAATATGGAATGACGGACCACCGAAAGTCGGATTATTGAGACTCTGTAAGCCAGTCTAAGACATCCACCTTTAAAATAGTCCAGTTATCTATGCGAAAGGACAATCCATCTGTTAGTTTCTCGAGCTGTTCACCCTGTCTATTATTCTCTAGACCACTGGATGTTTTTGTAGTATTTTATTAAGCAAATTAAGTCTTCTAATCTGGGCTGGACATTTTGCATGTAACAATGTGTCCCCGTTAATACGACTGTCGTATTCCTCGGCATACGGCATACTAATCCACAGTACAAATATTTATTTAAACAAGTACTACGTTCGGCTCCAGTTTAGTTGAATTTATTTTACAATTCATGTGAAATGTTTACTATGTAAATAATGTAAAAGAGAATACATGTTTTTTGAAATTAGAACACAAAAAATTTTGTAATAGGATTTATGTTTATCTCGTATCAAATTAAACTGAAGAAAAAAATTAATAGCTGTTTTTTTTTGAGACATTGCTACAAATTACTTTCAGGGTACATATTCGCTTTATTTGAAGTTACGCAGAGCTTTATTTGAAGTTAAAAAAAGTATTATCAAATGTACTGTCCATTATTTTCTATCACTTTGGACAAACGCTTAGTCAATTTCATAATGCCATCTCTCCAGAAGGTTCCGTCTTTGCTCGCGAAAAATCTGTCCAGATGAATTTTGATATCGTCCACAGATGCGAAATTTTTTCCGTTAAGGGAGTTTTGTAGAAAGCAGAACAAATGGTAGTCGGATGGTGCAATGTCTGGACCATATGCTCCGACTACCATTTGTTCCGCTCTAGAGAGAGAGGGGGGGGGAGCGAGGGAGGGATCTCAAGGTGTATCAAGATAAACACGATTTTTCTTGAAAAGACGAAGTGTGAGCAAGTTGGGAAAAAAATTTGGTGACCAGAGTTTACCCAAATAATTGAATGGTAGTATTTAAATTTTCGGAATAAACCGGAAGTACAGGATATCAAGGACATAATGGGACGTTGGGTATAATTGGATAAAACTTTTGAAAATAAAACAACCTTTACATAAACATGTTTTTAATATCTGTTACGATTACCTATAATGGCTTGCAAGTATTTTTATTTACAAGTGTTCCATTGTTCCAAGTTGCTTTCCATTTTGAACACTTTCGCATCCTTACTCTTTAGCTAACAGTAGCTCGGAGCATAACAAAAAATATTGCAAGTCGTACCTACTTGAAAGTACTTGAAGTACCTACAACGCGAACCGTTTTAATTAGTTTAAATTAGTTGTCAAAATAAGTATAATTTATTTTATTTAAGTTTAAGAGGTATATTTTAATGAATATAAATGTCATATATTTATGAATATATCTTGAAAAATTGAGCGTTTTTCTATTATAATTTCATGCTTCGATTTTATATGACTTCGAGCCCCCCCCCCCCGACGAAGCTTTCACGGACCCCCGGTTGAGAAACGCTGCTCTAAACATCTCTAACCCATGATGAATAAAATCTCACTCCTTTAAACATGCCCTTAACCTCTTGACTATTAAAACGCAACTTTTTTAAACATGACCTTATGATGGTTTAACTCCACTACTCTTAAAACAGAACTACTCTGAGAGGCTTACATCGCCCAACTGTAATATATATCACACCCTCTTGAACTGGCCACCTTAAAACTCAAACAATTTATTGGTGATAAGTATATCATTTGAAAAATAACCCAAAAATTTACTTTAATAACAAAGATTAATTATTATTTATATGCATATAGTCGAGATACATCTAATATCCCAGCAAACATTCAACTATCGGCCGAATGCCGGCAAACTGCTTTTTCTGCTGGTAAATTGCTGGCACTAAAAGTCCGTGCAACGCCAGTATTAATAATATACTTGACATTTGTATTTCGCACTCCTCCTGTACGAAGTACTTTACCAGCATTTTTTGAGCACTCCTTATTTTTGATAATATGTTACATTTTACTTTTGTTTCACCATCGTTGAATAAATTTATTCAACGAATAAAGTTGACAATATCGCATCTTTCTATTGACAGCAACGTTAATTTATTCATTAATAGTTTAAAACCAATGCGATATTGTCAACTTTATTTGTTAAATAAATTTATTCAAGGATGGTGAAATGGCCAAATGAGTATTTATTTTGCGGCCAACCATTGATTTATTTTAATACTAGGTAAGTATAAGGTAAATATACATATGTTATATTTGAAATACTAGAGAGTGGGTATAATATAAGAACTGGTCCGTCAGAAATAAATCTTGCAACTAATGCGATTATTTTGGACTTAACCGCTTCTGGGCTGGCAATTGATAAACCAATGGGCCAGCTAACGGCCACGGGGACACCGGGGTACTGATCCATTACTTTCAATGCCGGGGAGTATGTGCTTCAACAGTACTGGCCTGTATAAAAATGTTTGCTGAGATATTTTTAAAACATTAGTTATCTGTTAAGAATTTACGATGTCCTTTTCATGTTAACTTTACAAAGGTCTCAGTAATAAACATGTCTGTCTTTAAGTGTCTTTTTTAAGAAATAAATTATTTTTTATCATTTAACATTTTTAATATTTAACTTCAAGTGGATGTTTATATTGAATTTATTTATGAAATTTCTGAAATAATACCAAAATTACCTCCCTTATAATTTTACCAAGGTCATCCTGGATAAGTAAACAATCGTCATTGTATATTTTAGTATCATCAGCATACATAGAAAATGGGGAATGAATAGTTGGTTTTGTCGATTACATAGATCAGAAAAAGAATATGGCCTAGAATCGAGTCTTGAGGAACTCCACTAACGAGATGTTAGATAATGAACGTAAGGTTGTACTAATGGGTATAAGACACCATTTACATGAGAACACTGTATATTCTAAAGCATTAAATCACTGATACAAGTTTCTAGATTGTATTCCAGGTCCTTAAACAACTGATGTGTTGTAAGCGTACTTCAGCCATCAGCTAACTAGTGCAATATTGTATTCAGGTTGTATTCTGAGCTTTAAACTTTTGAAATAGTTGACTAAATATTGAATAAGTTACTAGATCAATAGTTGAGAGAGTATTTAAGTTAATCTCTAGAGTTGTGTTTAGTTAATGGGTAGTTTAATGGGTTTTTTTACAGTGCATAGCTCTTAGCTGTACCAGCTACGGCTATTGTAGGGCAATGTAGATTACGCTTATACTAAGTGATTTATAGTCATTCGCATCTTAAATACTGTCACTTTACATAGGGTAGTTGTTACGTAAAGACCGTGTAATAGTTATTTTTTTTTATTGATAAGAATTGTTATGGCACAGAATCGTTTTTGTGCAATTGAAAGTAAATTGTGAAAGTGTTAGAACCCTAAGAACTTAGAGGTCTAATGCCGGGTTTACATTGGTAGAGTAAAAGAGCTAGTAACTAGCGCAAGTAACTAGCAACTAGTTACTATCCCTGTGTAAGCAGTTGACATTGTGACTAGTAGAGTACTAGCTTCTAGTAATTGGGCTAGGATAGCAGCTAGCTCGTCAACGTATTTACTAGCTACTGTCTTTTCCCCCACTACGCAAAATTGATTCATTTCAAATTGGCGGCAAGCGGTAACCTGTCATAACAAATAGAAAAAAAAAAATCATATCAGGTAAGTTACAATTTATTTACATAAATTGCGAAACATTGATTTATTAATTGATGATTTTTGAAATCATCTGTGAAATAACTGCCTTTGATACACGAAAAAGATGTAGACCAGTGTTTCTCGACCAAAAACGCACCGTGGACCAGAATAATATATAATTTTCTAACGCGGACTACTAATAATAATTGTTGGTTTATTTTTTGCATGAAAACAAATATATTTAATGTGCTACTAAACACATTTATTTTATTTGTAGAAAATCACAGAAAGTTTACATAAAATAAACAAAATATAAATTATTTACATAAAAAATGTGCAAAATAAATTAAAAATAAAACTGCAAAAAACACATATAAAAACTTTCGCGGACCACTAAAATTTTTCTGGGGACCACTGGTGGTCCGCGGACCACCTATTGAGAAACACTGTTGTAGACTACAATAACTATTTCCTGTGGCTAGGAAATAAAGCGTTAATTCCAATTTTATTTTCCCTTATTAGTGTATCAGTTCGTTGTATTAATGGACTAACTAAATTTAATAGCCTATTAAAATCATCTGGTGTCATTCTTAAACACAGTCTGTACTCTTTTTGATCTTCCACGGCTAATTCACGAAATAGACGGACTGATGCGCCATGGGTAGTTCTTTTATCAATCCATTTTTTAACCCATTTTTGTTTAGGCTTATATTCTGTACCGAATACTTCAATAAGACAATCAATTATTTCCTCCACAAGAAATGATGTAATTCAAAATACCACTTCTTTAATGTCATCACGCCGGCGACGATGTATATCCACATTCATAAACTATTTTTTGCAAAAGATAATTTCACTACAAAATCACAGTGAAGATGTGAAATGTGTTTTGACACTTACTATCCAGAAAATAAGATATGTATGTCAATTGCGTATGAACACCTACTATCCTGAAAATAAGATAGTACAGTAAAGCGCGTAGTACTTGCGCTAGTTACTAGCTCTTTTACTCTACCAATGTAAACCCGGCATTAAGATTAAACTAGCCCTAGTACTCGCGCTAGTAGTTCAAAATAAATAAATAAATAAATAATAATAATAGTATTATTAGGGATAACTATTATTTTCTAATGTACTCTTGGGCCGGTGTTGCAATTTGCCCGGGCCAGTTTAGTTGTACCTATCCGCCCCTACTTTTGAGTACCTCTATCATATCTCTGTACTGTCCAACGTTGAATACCGCTGATGCAAGTGTTTTCCCAGACAGTTTCCTCTGTCACATTGAGTCATTGCTGGAAATACACAACAAATGTAGCAATGTTTTTGTCGCTTAGAACATACATCAAGTCTTAGCTGATGCACTGCTTGGCAGACTGATTTTACAACGATCACTCAGCAAAAAATATATTACAGATATATTTAAAGACTTCTGTCAAGAAAATAGGACAAATTACAAGATTTATGGTACATTAAAATGGATTATATCACAGTTTTGTAGACATTTTTCGAGCAGTCTTTTTCAGTGTACAAAATCGTATTGGAGTAGTGCTGCCAAATTAAGGAAAAAGTCCCTAAAACTTGGGTTATTTTGTGAACTTTAACGAAATAGGGAGGAAAATAGAAACTCACATATGAAATCTATGGATTTCATTATGTTAAGTGTTGAGCTTCATGGTTAGTGTTGATGGCAGTACCAGGTTGAGTTAACTAAATCCGATCTAAATAACAAATTGTTGTGTATAATGGTTTTATATGTTGATTTAATTTAAATTTGGTAACAAAATGGCTTTATTCAACAGAAATTTTCTAATCAAAATACCCTAGTAATACGGTTTAAAAATCCCTACCACTTTACAATATTCAACGGAGCATTTAACGAAGCTAAAAGCGGTAATAAATAACTCTAAACACACAGGAATAAATAGAGAGAGATGCGGAGAGATGGTGAATAAATAGAGAGACAAAGAGAGGGATGGTTTACATTTTGTCAACACATACAGGATGGATACATAGATTTAATAATTAGAACGCGAGAATATTATTTAGATTATTAGAAAAAGAAAATTAAACACAATAAAAGACATTGGTAACATACGATGTCTTCGTTGGATGATTTTTTAGGATTTTAGTAAAGGGCTAACAACAACAATGCATAGATTCGTTTCGTTCAACTTTTGGTAATAAAGCACCATCAGAAAAGACTGTTTACAATTGGTTTGCAGAATTTCGTCGTGGTCGTGCGTCCGTTAGTGATGAATCTCGTGAAGATGGACCAAAACCGGTTTTGATTCAAAAAAACATCTATGCTGTGCGCAAAATGATTGAAGAAGATCGACATGAGATTTACCGTGAGATAGAGGCATCCTTTGGTATACCGCAGACTGCAATACAGTCGATTTTGCATGAAGCTGTGAAAAAGATCTGTTCCCGATAGATTCCGTATGATTTGACCCAAGCACAAAATAAGGTTCGTGTTGATTGATGTAAGGGAATGCTAAAAAATCAACCTAGGCACTGCAAAATCCGTATACAACATCGTTACTGGTGACAAAACTTGGATTTATTAATATGAACATTTAAAAGCTGGCCAGCAAGAGTCTATTCTTTAGATTGGCCAAGATTCTTATAGCTCTTTTTTGTAATAAGAACACTCTATGGAATTCGAGAGATCTTCCCCAGTACTATGTACTGGATTCCATATCGTACTAACGAGTGGAAATTTGAGAAATAAAGAGTTCTAAGAACAGATTTATTACATTTAGCGTTCATCACCCTCATTCCTTAGAGTATCCTATTTAGCTTTATATAAAGCTCATTAATATGCACTGACCATTGAACATGACAACCAATGTGCACGCCGAGAATCTTTGTTGATGAGGCTTCAGGAAGAATTTCTATTGAATCATAATCAATTTTTGAGCGACTAGTTTTAAAAATTATTACTGCTGACTTGGAGTTGTTTATTGTTAATATATAGTGATCGTTTGTAAAAACATAAAAGGTAACCCTCGTATATGAGCATATTTTGAACTGTTTTATTGCATATAATTCCGTGCTTTGTCATAAATCATATGCCGCTACAATAATAATAAGGGAAGTATATGCGTAGTGAATGGAGTGCTTCGAGGCAAGTTCTATACCTACAAAACCCTGAAATGTGTGAAAATTCACACTTCACATCAATTTTTATTACGTAACTATAATATTATAAACTGAGCACTCACTTGGGATTTTTTGGGATATATATCGATAGTCAACTTAGCTGGCATGATCACATTAACTATTTGGCAAAAGTTCTTAAAAGGGTTATCTATGCGTTCATCAGGCTGAAAACGTCCGTGTCTTATGATATGCTGCGTATGTTCTATTTTGCTGCTTTTCGCGTTTAACTTACGGCATCATTCACTGGGGTTTAAGTTCGTCTGTCAATTTTCTTACTCCAAAAACGTGCTGTAAGAATCATATTTAATATTGTATTTTCGTTTTTCAATGTTTTCAAATGCTTTTCTACTTTTGTTCATTGAATTTATCATATATGTACTGACAAATGTAAACGTCGTAAGATGTCTAGCATGAAATAATAATAATTATTATTATATAATTTAATGTCGACAAATTAACTTTGTGAAAATGTTGTATATTTAATAATGGTTGAAATAAAAAACATTGTAAATTTTCACTATTTTTATTAACTAACTGCTTACTAGTTTCGGCTTTCGCCATTTTCAAAGCAATGAATAATTATTATTATTACTTGTAGTATTCAGAGAATATCTATTTCAGTTTTAGTGAAATACAGACATAGTATAATTGGCAATTTGGGTCTGAAACGTTCCTGTAATACTCCTAAGTTTCTACCTTTTGACTGATAATGTATAGGTGTATGATATAGTGCATTTATATACATTAATATACACACATACACACCTCACACATACACAGAGAGTTTCATGGAGTCTCATGTATGCAGCACGTGGTTGTGACATGTCATGTTACAAACAGCTGTCCATGATGAGGACAGAGTGTCGATGATTCTGATTGATGCGCCATAGTCCACAGTGTTAAGTTGTCACAACAATAAGCTAGTTAATACACACCTCATTAACAAACATAATACGGGAAACGAAAGTAAAACTACTTCAGAATATGGTACATCATGTGGAGTATCCAAAAATTATCCGGGAATATTTCTGAGTTTTCTGAACGCTACCCAACAAACTAATCTTGTATCGGGTCTAAAATAATGTGTACTGCAAACTTAAACTGTCAATTAACTAACTATCATCACTGTTGTCATAAATTTCTATTGGAAAAATTCAATTAAGCTACAATTATAATGGTTTTTACAATAGAATACAAAAAATTTATGATTGAATCATATTTTCGAAATGGTGTTCGAGTGAACAGCGAATAGATTTACAGTGCGGTGTCATGTTAAGAGGAATTTCGGCTACAATTTCCAGATATTGCTTTCCTTGAAAGAGATTTTTACTTGTGTTGATTTATTCCAAGATACAGGGAGCATTACGCTTCAAATAGAACTGGAAGGCCAAGAGTTCGTACTCAAAATACAGTTGCTGATGTTCGTCAACGTATGAACGAGCAACCCACTACATCACTACGTACACAGTCGCAAGAGACTGGTTTATCATTAGGAAGTTGCCATATTATTGTCAAAAAAGATTTAAAGTTATTCCCATACAAAATTCTTGTTTTACATGAGTTGCTGCCATCAGATCACAATAGGTGAATTGTGTATTGCCACTGGTTCCAACAAACTTTAATAATGATGATTTGTTAAATTTAACGTTTTTTTCTGACGAGGCCTGGTTCACCCTTTCGGGGTATATTAATTCACAAAATATGAGGTTATGGGGTGCTCAAATTCCTCCAACTTTTCGTGAAACTCCCCTTCACCCTTTAAAAGTTGGTGTTTGGATTGCTGTGTCTCGAAGACGTATTATCGAACCCATATTTTTCCATGAAACTGTTACTGCTCAGAGATACTGGAATATTGTACGTGAATTTATTAATCAGCTTCATGAGGATGAGCTCCAGGTTACTTGCAACAGGATGGCGCGATTGCCAACACCGCTAAAGAAACCATCAATTACCTTCGTGAATTTTTTGACGATCGAATAATTAGTTTTCGTTCAAATCCAGAATTTCCACCTAGATCACCTTCTATTGTTACACTGTTTTCAGTGTAACAATGATATTATTGTGAACGCAAAGTATAAAAATATCTTATTAAGTGGTTATATTTTTGCTCGCGCATGTGCTACTACGTTGAGTTTTGACTTTTTTGAGTGTCAAATGCCAAGAAAATCTTTACCCAATATTTCGGCGTAAATTTAAATATTAACCGTGGAGAAATAAATTTTAAAAATTGATGTGAAGTGTGAATTTTCACACATTGCAGGGTTTCGCAGGTATATAATAAGTGAAGGCGGCATGCTGAGTGTGTAGGACAAATTTTGCTTTGTAGTAACCACGGCAAAATGAACGATCTTTTTAAAATAATTTATCGTCTGTTAATCTCAGAGCTTTAAAAACAAATTTTATGTTAAAATATTTTTTTGTTAATTTTAATTCGAATACCTAATATCATTATTTAGGTTTCTAAATAAGTGCAGTATTTTTTTTATATATAACAAGGTTCATTAAGATTTTGAAAATTGGGCCTATGGCTTTCATTGGTTGTCTTAAATCATACGCTCCGCCCCTCTGGCTTCGTATAAATGACACAGAATGAAAATATAATTCCAATTGGTTATTAAATTTACGCTCTTGAAAATTAAATTCAAAATGTGCTAAAATATAACTAGAATTTTAACAAATTAATTTAAACATAATAAATATGAAAAAAAAAAAAAAAACAAAAAATAAAATTGACTCCACAAGCCAGGAACGAACCTGTGTAGTGAATAACGATCCTCTGTGGTTGTCGAGCAACTGAGCCACTAGACCACCAAACGCTTATCAACTTAGTGTGTTATAAGAGTATATTCGTCAACCAAAAAAACACAAAAAATGCGTTATTTTCCGAAAACATAATCTGATCAAAAATTCCTGTTGTACTATTCCGGTTCACACCATTATACATTACTTAGAATTTTTATCAAATTTTTAGTTTAAACCATCTGGGCTACAGGGTGTGGGACAAAAATTTTTTTGCACAATTTTGGTAAAATCGCCTCAAAATAATTTATTTTGCAAAAATTAAATTTTGATCGTTAATCCACGTACTAAGGGCTTTCATTTGATACCCTACTCAGAATTTTAAAAAAATATTTTTTTTTCGATGAGCACATATTTGTTTATATTTTTAGGGGGATATGTTTTTTAGATGTTTTAGTATTTTTCCTATGTGCGGGTCAAAAAGTTGTACAAGCATGCCAATTTTCAACTCTCTAGGTTTAGCCGTTTGGCTACAATTTTTACCGAACAGACAGACAGACAGACAGACAGACAGACAGACAGACAGACGACAAAATGACGGTATAAGGGTTTTTTGGTCATACCTACAAAACCCTAAAAATGGAACAGAAATGTTTGACATTAATTTTACTATCTGCCATTTCTATAATTTATTTGTGTTCCAAAAATATATATTTAACAGTTTAATTTCTCCTCAACTCAGCCAGTGCTGTAGTCTACTGTAGTCTTTCCCTCCCCATAAATTTATGAAATTTAATTGAAAAATCTTTGTGGATATAATTTTCCAGTATTTGTACTCAAAACATACAGTTGTAACACGCGAACTAACCATTAAGACAGACGTCCATGTTGTTTTATTTATGATTATTGTCGACAAAATGTTATTGCAATAATTTTATTTAATAATTCAAAATAAAAGAGTCTCCTTCATACCATAGAGTTGATAGACTTATTTCTGTTAACTGTTTTTATTTATTTGTCAAAAGTTTAATAGTTTATTCTGGAGTTTTAGTAGCTTCTGTCATTCGCCTACTTTTGTTTTTAGGATTTTGTAGGTATAACCATCAAAAAACCCTTATAACGTCACTCATGGTCTGTCTATATGTACGGTAGAAATTGTAGCAAAACGGCTTAACATAAAAAGTTGAAATTTGGCATGCTTATACAACTCTGACCCAAATATAGGAAAAATACTAAGAGTTAAAGAAAACACATCTCGAGATATAAACAATTATGTATTTAATAAAAAAAAAAAATACTGTTTAAAAGTTTTTAGTGGCATACTAAATGAAACCGATTAATGCGTGGATCAACAATAAAATTAAATTGAATTTATACCTACAATAAATCCCGGTGGTTTCATAATTTTAATATGGGTGCGTTGCTATTTTTGAAAATTATTTATTAAAGGAATTTTTGCCAAAAATATGTCAAAAAAATTTGTTCCCCACCATATCTCTCAGAGGGGTTGATTTAAAAATTTGAAAAAATCTCCATAATGAACACTGCTGGGAACCGGAATAGTTTGATCAGATTAGTTTTTAGAAATTTTTTTTTGTCGTTGATAAAAAAATATTGTTTTTAAAATCTATTGAGTGGTATCAAAAGAAAGTAGTTTTTTAAAATCGATTATAGCAAAAAATGTGCTAAAAAAGTTCTTGCCCCCTTTTACTCAAAGGGGTTAAACTAAAAATCTGAACAAATTATTGATATATGGCCTGTAAGAGCGGTAATTTCAAAAATAAATCAAAAATAATCTAAAATAATTAGTTTAAAATATACAAATTATTTAAATATAAAAACTAATCTATTTTAAGATAAACAGCTTCAGATATTAATTGAGATTTATTGTATTTTTTTGTTGTTAAATATTGAGAGACATGGGTAGAATTACGGTCGTATATTATATGATTTGTTTAAAATATTGTTATTGTTTATCTCAAATAACATGGGCAAATGTTTACACAGACGCTGATAGGTGATTATATATTTTCAGTGATATGGACTTCGTAGGTAATTAGAGTCAAAATTAATTATTTGGGGTTATAAATTATTGGGGGTTGAAATATGAGTCTTCAAGATATAAAAGGTTTTTGTTGTTAATTGGAGAGCTGATAATTTATTTATTTATTTATTAAGGGACACCACAGACAATTTAAACAACCACAAAAAAATGGGACTCAGAGATCAAATTATTAGTTTTGAGAAAAGGGCTGGGAAAATCTTGTGAGAGATGGGGAATCGTGAGTAAACCAGCACCGGAGTCGGACGAACCTCCCAAGCATGTTGGTTGAGAAACATGGTGGCGTGTACTGAACCAGAAGTAGTCTGGAAAGGTTGAGAACAGTTTTTTTTTTAAATATAATCAACGAGTGTTGTGGGGTGAAACGGTGTTTGTGAGGTTTTGTGTCGAGTGTCTCTCATGGGATTTTGTAGCCATCATTAAATTTAAATCTATTGTAATTATTAACTTCAATCTAAACATTAAACGTAGATTAAGTAAAATGCAGACTTTAATTCAAACACCCTTATTCCTCTCATAAAGAATCTAAGCAACCGACCGGCGGACCGTTAGGGTTTAAGACTTGATTCCGCTCGCAAGACTTGGAACCCACTATGTGGAGGGTCTTTTAAAGTAAGTACCATAAGTATAATGAAAATATTTAAATTCATTTAGCCAATCGTGACGCGTCAACCGATCCTAGAAATGCCCCCACAGAGCTGAGACTTATTCTCAAAATCTCAATTAATAATAGATCCATATCACAAGAATATCATAAAAATCACATGACCTCCTTTGTTTTGTTTGAAACAGATGTTCAGACCAATGATACTACTTTGTACTCATCTTCATGCACATGCTATGCTTGTGCTATGGATCTTTTATAAATAAGGCTTAAGGAAGAGACTTATATGCAGTGGTTGTAAATATCTGACAGAAAATCATTGCTAACATTTCTCAACACTTCATCAAAGGTATATCTTTCGTTTATAAATGTCAAGCGACAGAGTAATATTTTGGCGTCAAAATATTCGACCATAATGTTATCACCTGCACGACGTAATCAGAGTGAACCGGATAGAACGGTATGCGTGCCATTGTGAGCGGTAATGTTAGCAATTACCGGTTTACATACCGGTTACTAGAGATGTGTACGCATGCAAAATGTGTGAGTTATATATAGTGTGTTACAAAAATAATAAAAATAATATGAAGTATGAATTATCACATATTTAAGAATTTGAACTGATTGAATGATTACAAAATGCATTTAATGCATTAAACATACAAACCCTTGATAATGTTTTTCATTGCAAACTTGTCTAGAAGCAACCGTATTAGCAAAAGGAGGGAATTCCTATAAGATTCCGCACATTTATAAGGCAAAACTTCACAAGGGATGATTACAAACAACATTATCATGTTCCAAACAAACTGTTGCAGTATACAAGCACCTAAGACACTTGTTAAAACTTTTTTAATTAACTTAGCAAAATAAAAGTATCCGTTTTAACACTATGCTTTAATGGGTTAAGTTGTGTGTTGCCAAAAACGAGTCGTTTTGGGTTCATGTGTCCCCGTGGGCAATCATTTTATTTCTGAGATACCGCAGTAGGGGATAGGCATGATTTAATTTTTTTTTTTATTATATTCCTCTTGTTTCATATAAACATAAAAAACAGTTTTGCATTTTCTTTTTAATTTGAAGGCTTAAAAATTCATAAATGTATGTAGCGCGCGAAAACGACGTGTGACGTCATACCCCAACTAAGTGTACTCCGTACAGTCTAACCAGTGTACTGCGTCAGCCTACACAGTATGTCATGAACTTATTTACTTGTATAACTTTTATAGGTTATGTAAAGTTAAAGTGATTTTAATTAAAATAATGTTTAATTCTATAAAAACAATTTATACATGTTTACCGAATTAAATTTTATATTAAAATATATAAAATATGGAAGATCCAGGCCCCAGTACTTCGAAACATAATCGAAAATATTGTTTAGTACCGATGTGCCCAAATAGTTCAAATAGAAATCCAAAAAAACAATTGATATCATTACCTGATGGCGAAAAACAACAGAAAATCCGAATTTTGTGGCTGAAAGCTATGAGGCGAAATAAAACCGATATTTCAGAAAAAAGTAAACTTTATGTTTGTGAAGACCATTTTAATGTTTGTACATATATTTTATAAATTATTTTAATAATAAATGCGTGAAAAATTGTTTAAAAACAAATACAAAACTGTCGAACAATACAATATACACACGTAAAGATTATGTTTAGTCTGCATCTGTGACGTCAAACCCCAGTCTCAGTCGTATTTACTCGGCAACCTTCGCGCCGTTGTCGGCTTATTTCAAATTTACAATGTTTTAATTAAAAAATTTGGCTATAATATTAATTAAAATGTGATTTTTGTTTTGTTAGGTGACATAACTAACATTAAAATATCAAAAAAATGTAGTTTTAAGGAAATTTTATGCGTATCCCCTGTTGTCATATTTAACATTAATAATTTGAGTTCTCTTTAATAAAAATTCAAATTCAGTTATACCTGAACAGGTCTTTTGTAATAGTTTCAGGGTAGTATTCCAGTTCGTTTAACTGGAAACCTATGCAATACGAACCGATTCAAACCAGTTTCTAATTTCAACGATATATAACACCTAGCGTTTTATTAATTTTAACTAAAAAGAACGTAAAGCTTCGAAGCTTTGTGAAAGAAAAACTTGCTAAGAACTTCTGTCAAGAATTGTATTTGATATTTGAGATTCTAGCTAATAAATTAGAAAAAAAGTATTGGCAAATCATATATAAAATTTTGTGTTTTTATTTTCGATTGTTCTGTTCTGTGCTATGAAAAGTATTCAATTTCTAAATATTCTCTCCATCATACATTTACAATTTTAATTAATTAGAATGGAAAGTAAAGAAATACCACATAGGGCCATAGAAAATGAAGCAAATTACCATCTCAGAGCTATGCTACGCAGACGACAAGGTTCTAATCGCTAGCAATGAAGAAAATCTGCAAGGTAACCTAGATATCTTCAGCAAGTGACTTAGCAGAATAAAGATCAGCTGCGAGAAAACAAAGAGCATGATAATCAGTGCAAAACCGGAAAAACATAATATTACATTATACGGAAAAACACTCTGTAGCCCTGTAGCCTGTAGCCCAGATGGTTTAAACTAAAAATCTGAAACAATGCTAAGTTATGTACATGGATGTGAATCGGAATAGTACAACAGGAATTTTTGATCAGATTACGTTTTTGGAAAAAAACGCATTTTTTGCGATTTTTGGCTAATAAGTTATAGCTTTGTAACACGCCACAATGGAACGTGTATGCTGGTGTAGTGGTTTTGACGCTAGCGTTTCACCCAAGTAACTCGATCCGAAAGGGATCGAACCCTGCGAGAAGAGACAATATTATTTTTTGTTTTTGTTTTTAATTTTTATATTACTTAATTTATTTTTTCAAAATTCTAGTTATATTTTGGCAAATGTTGCATTTAATTTTTAAAAGCGTAAATTTAATAACCAGTGGAAATTGTTTAAATTATAATTTAATTCTGTTTCAATGTACATGAAATCAGAGGGGCGGAACTTATAACAACCAATGGAAGCCATAGGCGCAATTTTTAAAATTCTTAATGAACCTTGCTATATATAAAAAAAAATACTGCACATATTTAGAATCCTAAATAATGGTATTAGGCGTTCAAATTAAAATTAACAAAAAAAATATTTTAATATAAAATTTGTTTTGGCATCCCAAATAATCATCATTCACTTACTAAATACCTGCAAAACACTGAAATGTGTGAAACTTCACACTTCACATCAATTTTTTAATCTATATAATCTCAGTACGACGTTAGATTGAAAACGTATTTTTGGATCAAGTAATATTAATGTGATAAAATTAAAAAAATTTGAGTAGTGTTTTAAAACAGCGAAATGCCAAATAAGGCGAAACATGTTAAATATTTCCAAACAGACAGCAAATCCTGTGTGGATTTTGCGGATATTTTTGCGGATGCGGATTTTATATTTGCAAAGGCTGCGGATGCGGATCCTCTCCATGAAGTCCATTTTACACAACTTTTTTTAGAGTGAAATAAGCTAGCTATTCCGCTGGACAGATTCATGTGCACCGCTTCAAACTTAAATAAGAAATTTAAGTTTCGGACATGAATATTCGTTATTTTAATTAGGCCAGTCTTAGTCTCATAGCCTAAAGTAATAAAACTGTTCTTAAACAACAAATTTAGAACAATCTAAATTGAAATCTGACTCTTCGTTTGAGCTTAAACCGCGACCGACCATTGAAACCACTTTGTGGACTCATGGATCTGTCATATTACGTCACTTCCTGGTGAATGGATGGAGGGGTTGGGTGACGTCAGGGGGATGACGTAATGACGTCGCCCCGACTTCGCAAATACTCATACATTTGCATATATTTGTTTACACGCGGATCTGTTTGTCTTTATGCCGCTTAAGTTTATATTGCTGTTTGACAGATTTTTACATGTTATATGTCGCTTATAAGTTGAATAGTTTCATCAAATTTATGATTCACCACCACAAAAATAGATTTATACAAAAAAGCTCAACTCAAGATTTATACTTAAAAGGGTCTTTCAAATTGAGCGCCTTTTTAAGTAAGGTTATCAGATCAATTCTGTAAAAAATTACTGTGTAGGAACGTTACTACGAGATACAATATTATAAAAAGTACAATGACTTTCATTCATGGTAGTAACTGACCTTGCTCATAGTGACGAATTTAGTTCCTATTTTCATAGTAACTGAGTTACAGAATTGGTCTGTAAATCTTACAGATGGGGCACAGAATGTGTCACATTCCTTTGACATTTGGAAAGTATTACGTAAAGTCTGTTCCTTTGGTTTAGGCGGAACTAGATTTTCAATTCTAGTTACTTTTACTGATTGATTGAAGCTTTTGATCATTTTGTTCAGGAAAATCCAACTTCAATATATAAAAAATAGCTAATGACAACTTACAAAAATAAAAATTCCGGTTAGTTCCGCCTAATCGTTTGGAATAGATTGTATGACATTTTTAATAATATGCTACCTTTTAAGTTTTTACAAAAACTAAGAAAGAAAATTTTTTTTTGGAACAAACTGTTTTTTTGCTTTTCAAAATATTCGCCTTTAAGATTTATACACTTTTGCATGCGTTCAAACCAATGCTCGAAACATTTTTTCCACTCTGAAGTTGGTATTTCAAAAACATGATTTTCGAAAGAGGTTTCACCTGAGGTGAAGAAAATTCATAATTTTACCGGACTTTTATTATTTAATATACTACAAAAGACCTAGAACAGGGGTCGGCAACCTGTGGTTCCGGAGCCTCATGCGGCTCTTTTAGAAAATTTTGTTGCTCTTTGAAAATTGGCTGGTTTTTATTTTAATATAATCTATTTTTTAATTTTCAACTTTCTGCCTGTACTATACAGGTTTTGTATGTTTCAGAATGTTTTACGGTGCAATTCGCGCCCGGTTATTTCCCGAGTTACTGCATATTCCCTTTTAGCAGAAGTTATTTGTTTAGAAAAAAAGTTATCTGTATTTGTGAATGATTTACGTGCAAAAACATTTTTACATTTTATTAATTTACAAAAACATGTCATTAATGTTTTTTTTTTTTTGCACAAACTATTGTTAACATGAAAGAAGCTTTTCGAGATAGATTTAAAGAGTTTAGAAAATATAAAGCTACACTAGATTTTTGACAAAACCAATTGTAGTAGATATGTAGCAATTACATTTACCACCTTCAATTAGTGGATTTGAAATCCAAAGGTTTATGGAATTATATATTCTTAAAACTTAATTCTGAACTGGAAAATTTAGAAAGAAAAAAGTGAATTTTATCTTTCCAGCATAAGTGGACCGAAATTCGCAATCTTCAAAATGTAGATAAAGTTCTTTTCGAAGCTTGGAACCGTCTTCCAGAATCATTCAATCTTTTAAATAATTATGCTTTTGGGCTACTGACAATTTTCGGATCCACATATTACTGTAAGCAAATCTTTTCACATATGAAATTAATGAAGAGTCAGTTAAGAAGTAATCTTACTGACCTGAAACTAGAGTGCTGCCTTAAGTTAAAGATTACTGAATATTCACCAAATATTGAAGTCTTAAACACAATACAGGAGCAATCGTCCCATTAAAAAAATTATTATATTGTAATATACTGGCAACTACAATAGGTATCACAAACTAAATGTATAAGTAAATATTAATTTATTGTAATACTTGATTATTTTAAAAGAAATAAAAATTTTTTACGTTTTTTTCTTAAATATAGCATATATTTTTTAGCGGCTCTTCAATGTTATTGTGTTTTTTTTTCAATATAGATTTGGCTCTTTGTCACTGAAAGGTTGCCAACCCCTGACCTAGAACGCTGTTATTTTCTACCCAAGCCATGTAATTAAGGTCGTATCGGCCAATTTAGAATATTTTGTTATTCCCCCCCACCCAAGCTGAAATCCTGGCTACGTCCCTGATGATGATATTATAAATGTATTGTCAATATACATCATAAAAAATGAACTTTCCCTGTTAGTTACGTATTACAAAATGAGACAGATAATATAAGACCCCAGGATCTGCCCCATCTCAGTAGAACTGGTTCTTTTATTTATGTTTCATATAATATATATAACATACTTACATGCATGAAATTCGCAAAGTCAAATTTATTACGTTAAATTAATTAGCTTATATATATAGTGTTATTTTGTCAGAGACAGTTCAGTGTTGTCAACTTAATAACTATGATATTTCTCTGCTAATTTACCTGGGTATCTTGTGACAAGAGAATATAACATACATGCACTAGAATTATGTGTTCTGGCATTGCAGTTCATATGTAAATTAAAGGTTAGAATACTCAGAGAGCTTATTTTCTCTAATGTAAAATGGATGCAAAAGCAAAATTATCCTATATTTAGTCTCTTTTTAGTTTTACAACTATAAAAACATTTGTTTTAGCAAAATTACATACCTTTTGAATGTTTAAATGTTACTTTAAGAGGTGATGCAGTCGCTATAGGTAACGCAGTCGTTTGAATATTTTCAGTATCATGTATGTAGTTGTCATATACACTGTTACAAAGTTTTCAGGAAATTTCACACAATGCTTAAAGCTGCATTCACAGCTTTAAAATTATTAGACTAATCTTTGATTACACAGGTCAACAAAAAAAAAATGTTTTTGAGTTTTTATTTTAATGACTATTATCTGATTCTTTATATCGAAAAATAACTAAAACCTTCGTTTATTTTTGAAAAACTTTGCTTTTGTACATTTTACAACGATCAATATATATTTATTTATTTTTATAAGGAGAAGCGCGTTATATTAAGTAAGGGTGGGGACGAGCAGGTGGAAAGCAAGAGGCATTTCACTTACGTGGTTCATAGTCGGTATGCGCATGCGCACTGCAGCGATACGACGCATTTTGTGTGGCGGCAGATCCAAAAATGGTATCAAAACGTTGTAAACACGAGATAGACTCATCCTGCTATATTTGCGGCGAATTTATCAAAACAAGAGAATGGTTGGATTTCTGATGGGAATGCATCCCATCAGAAATCCAACCATCTTAAAATCCCCTATCACTGGTCAGGTATACTCATCATACTTTAAACTCTCAAGCACCATTTTCACACTTTCTTAATTTTCTTTGAGAATTACGGAATGAGCCAAAGGAAGAGATGGAAATTTATTTCCATTGTGAAGGACAGCTTTTAAACTTTTGAAGAACTGTCTATGTAAAGACGCCAGTCAGAAGGAATACATGAGATTCCAACCGGCTTGCATAGGCGGTTATACTAAATATTCTTGCTACATTTATTTTTTTCAGATCACAAATAAAGAAAATAATGGCCAGTGACGAATTTTCACAGATACTCAATACTCATGAAAGGAAAGCCTGAAAGCAGTGGTTCATGGTTTTCTCGGAAACAACAGAGCAGACAATTAGAAAGAGCTTATTGCAACTATGCTTGATAACTTTAAACTCATGGGTTGCAGAATGTCCCTTAAATTGCATATGTTACATGCGTACTTGGACCAATTTAAAGATAACATGGGAGCCTATTCGGAAGAACAAGGTGAACGTTTTCATCAAGACGTGATGGACTTTGAACGTCGTTATCAGGGGCAATACAATGAGAGTATGATGGGGGACTATATTTGGGGGCTAATACGAGAAAGTCCATACAATCACAGAAGAAATACGAACAATAATCATTTCTAAACTTTTTTATATATTCTGTTACAGTAATTGTTTGTTTCGAATGGTTTTCATGTAAATAAAACTGATTCAAATTCATAACAAATGTTTGTATTATTTTTACATACAATAAAGGTCTGAAAAAAGGGAAATTTTCTTAAAATCCGTAATTTCATTCTGATAGCTACAAAAGCAAACTTTTTCGGGTAAAACTATTTTTTCTTTAATTAATAATATGGAAGAAATTAAAATCAGATATGCCGAACCCAGACTCAAAATTCCTGTTGACCGGTATTATCTAAAGAAGTTCAGTCTTTCTTACTGATGTGTTTCTCTCTCACTCAAATTGGCAAAATAGAAAGAGAAATACAAATGAAGTTTGTCAATCAATTTTGTTTATTGTTCAGGTATAGCTACGACAAACGTACTTATACATACAAACGTGTACCGTAGGTTATCCCACCTCGGGGTTTGTCTGAGATTACTAATGTTTTCTAGTGTCATTCGTACTGAACCAGTGGCGTCTAAAACTCTGTTTTGCTATTTATTTCATCGTGGTTTTCATTAAATCTGTCTTTTTCAGGACAATATTTGAATTTTAAATAATTGCTTTTTTTATTTAAAACAATATGAACGTAAAAGGCAAAACGTTCAGAAAGCAGTCCCATGAATTTGGTTTATAACCTATAGGGATTTGCAGCTAAGCACCCTACCATCTGGTGAGCGTTTCCTGAACTTGTGTACATCAGATAACATTTCGTTTTGTGTATTGGTTTTGTATGAAGTTTGTTTTTAAAGTTTTATTATAATCATTGAAAAATGTATAATACATATTGTTGTGTGCCTATGTGCAATTCATTGAAAAGAAGAAACCCGGAAATATCGTTTCATTTGTTGCCACTAATATCAGACACCGTACGGTTCGAAACAAAATTGGGAAAGCAAGAGGTTAGGAATCGACGCGATGTTTAGATAAACAATTTAAAAATTGGAAAAAAAGTGAGCCCTTATATCAAAGTTTGCTCATTACATTTTAATGATAGTGACTACAAAAAATATTTTCAATTTTGTATTTATTATCGCATATCTTGAAAATTCCTGTTATTGTGTGTGGGTTTGTAATGCACAAGTTTGTAGGCATAATGCATAAATCTTTATGAACTCTCTGTTTTTTTCAGTGACTCCACACAATATTATATGCCCAGCATTGTAGATTTCTACCCCTTGGTAAACAACACGGGAATTATTATTTCCCCCAATATAGTTAAAATAATCGACAATGGAAAACCGCCATAACTTAAAACCAGATCACAAAATGTAGTATTTTAGATGTTTACAAGTAATGTCACTTCACAAAATCAGAAAATCCCAAACAATTATTTATTTTTTGTCGTTTTTTGATACACTTTTCGCTATTATTTACTAGTAAATGTCAAGTGGTATCTGATTTAGAATGGTTTCAAAAAAATCCGCGTGGCGCTACGATCTTAAAATTTTTCCCCTATACGTTTATTTCCTACGAAACTAATAATTAAAATAAAGAATTTTAAATGTTTTAGAATTAAAAGCCCTCAAGATAAAAAATTTTGCTACGCTATTTTAGTTCGGGAAATTCAAATTTAAATTACTCCAAACAAAAACTTACAAATATTGTTGAGAATTATTATTATTTTATTTTTTTCTCCAAGACGAAAGAAATGCGGATAAATGCAGAAACCGATAGACCTTTACTGCTCGGTAACCGTCAAATCGAGCGTGTGGATGATTTCCAGTACTTGGGGAGTGTTGTGTCTGTGGACGGTGGCGCGGATATATATGTGGAAAGCAGAATACGCAAAGCGAGAGGTGCCTTCATCCAACTTAGCCGTGTATGGAATTCTGCGATCTACAGTACTTCCACGAAAACTACCATATTCAGGGCATGCGTGACGTAAGTTCTTCTGTACGATTGCGAGACTTGTTTCGTAATAGAAGCTATCAAGAGAAGAGTGCGAGTATTTGTAAATCGATGTCTTCGAAGAATCCTTCGCATTTATTGGTCACGTAGAATATCAAACGTAGAATTGGGGGGAAAGAACTGGTCAAATAGACATTAAGTATGGTTGGGCACACTCTTCGAAGGGCTCCTAGTGAAGTGTGTCGATATGCACTAGCATACAACCCTCAGGGCAGTAGGCGTAGAGGGCGACCCAAGAACACCTGGCCTCGCTCAACTCTGCTAGAAATAAATGCATGGAGCTCTCAAAACCAAGACAAAAAACTGTATAACAACATCACCAACTTGAGACCTATGGCAGATAGACGAGTTAGATGGAGAAATTTTATTGACAGCCTATGCTCTTTTTAGAGGCAATCCAAAATCACCCGTTGATCGACAAGGCTTGATGATGATTAAACACCCTGTAGAGGCGCTGTATCACTATGACGCGTAAACTTGTATTTTTAATGAAAATATTTGTATCAAAATATCTAGATTGTTTGAACTGATATAAATTTAATTTACAGAACAAAAAGATATTTTTAATAAAATTCAAATATAAATAGATATTTTTAAAAGTTTTCCTTTAAAACTGTCGAAATAAAATGCTGTAAAACACGCGAGGAATTAAATTTCTGTGAATCTCGCCCTTAGTACGGCCCTTTAACATAAATACTTGGATTTATTACAAATTCCAATGTATGTTACTTCGAATTTGCATATATATTGTTATTTGGTTGATCGGGTATTCTAGCTACTTTTTAGTCTGAACGGTTGGTATTCACTATTTGTCACTGTTTCAAAAAAAGAGATTTTTTTAATTCGTTTTAAAATTAGGAGAAGAGAAATAGTAACTAAGCACTGACCTTGAATTAAAGCTCCAAAAAAACTTAAGCACAATAGATTCATCTAAGCTAACAAACACAAATCAGCAAGTAAAGTTATTCTTTTGGTTAATCAAGGTAAATTCAAAATAACTAACAATGAATAATGAAGTTTACAAGAAAATAATTTCTCAAGAACTGTTAAAAATTAACTGTATTTTCTAAATCAAGAGGCGCTACCATCGTTGTAGTTAACGCATAATTGTTTGACAGTGTTTGGAAATTATTAACTTGTAGAAGCACAGGAATCGCTATAGGCAACACATTCGAAAGCTGCTACTTAAGTTTCGCGGTTGAACTTTTCTCTCTTAGTTTTTCAGTTAAGTTTTCCACGTCAAGATTGGTAATTTAATCTTAGGCCAGTACTTAGCGAGGTACCACAGGGTTCGGAGTTGGTACCTTTATAATTCCTATTTGTGGTGGACCTTTTACAGCATATTCAGTCCTTGAGTTATATGTTTGCGGATGACATCAAATTTTTCGGAAATCCGTTAAAGAACTCTGACCATACAGAGCGATATCAACGCCTTGAATTCAACGTATTGGACATAAATTTGGACAACAAATTCTTTGGAAATTCGTTAAAGAACTCTGACCATACAGAGCGACATCAACGCCTTGAATTTAACGTATTGGACATAAATTTGGACAACAAATTCTTTGGAAATCCGTTAAAGAACTCTGACCATACAGAGCGACATCAACGCCTTGAATTCAACGTATTGGACATAAATTTGGACAACAAATTCTTTGGAAATCCGCTGAAGAACTCTGACCATACAGAGCGACATCAACGCCTTGAATTCAACGTATTGGACATAAATTTGGACAACAAATTCTTTGGAAATCCGTTAAAGAACTCTGACCATACAGAGCGACATCAACGCCTTGAATTCAACGTATTGGACATAAATTTGGACAACAAATTCTTTGGAAATCCGCTAAAGAACTCTGACCATACAGAGCGACATCAACGCCTTGAATTCAACGTATTGGACATAAATTTGGACAAAAAATTCTTTGGAAATCCGCTAAAGAACTCTGACCATACAGAGCGACATCAACGCCTTGAATTCAACGTATTGGACATAAATTTGGACAACAAATTATTTGGAAATCCGTTAAAGAACTCTGACCATACAGAACGACATCAACGCCTTGAATTCAACGTATTTGAATGGACATAAATTTGGCTTTTTTCTCTTAACTTCGATAAAACAATCATAATGCACATCAGTTACAATAACCCAAAACGTCAATATACCAAGAACGGTGTAGCAATAAAGAATATTGCTGAGCAAAATGACTTGGGAGTAGTAGTCACATCCAAACTGCAGTGTTCCTGTCAATTGGCTAAAGTGGCTAAGTCCGAATCATTTTTCAAACTCAGGCCATTACTAAGCGGAGTACCACAGGGTTCAGTCTTGGGACCTTTATTATTTTTGATATTTGTAGTGATAATGCACGAATTAAATTTTAAGTTGCGACAGAAACCGAAGAAAATCTCGTTTCGATGGTGACTCCTGAAAAATGAGCGCAGTGCTTTCAGGATTTATATCACTGGATGGAAACCTGTGTGCAAGATGGGTGCCACGTTGTTAAAATTGATTAAGTCAGCACACAAATCAACTTTGTCGACGGGGAAAGTCAGCCTATTCATCAGATTTTGCTATATCAGACTATAATCCATTCCCGTTTTACGGAAGGTGGGGTGGAATTGTTATTTTTCTGGGGCCTACATCCGAAATTAATGCTTCACCGGATCACAAGTCCACTCTCGACGCCCCTGATGGTAATTATTGCAAAATAAATACTCCCTCAGTCCAAAAATATGGCATACATTACTTTAAAAAATGTGGGATTAACAAAAGTAATACCTTGATCTTTTTTTGTTTATATTTCTAAATAAGTGGTTGTTAGGCAACTAATAAATAAATGGCAAGCAAATAGTTTTGCATAAGTCCAAAGAAATTGACAGAAAAAAAAACGCGTATTTTAGACAAATTAAAATGACACCCATTGTTTTAACAAAATGGCAAAATTGATCAAAATTGTGTTAAATTACAAGTAAGAAGTTCCAAATCGACTTAAATCACAACCGCCAAATAGTCCAGATTTTAATGTATAAGATCTTTTTTCAATTCTATACAATCCTTACAATATACAGCTTCACCGAATACAATCGACGACTGATTGAATGCGTACAAAATGCATTTAATGCATTAAACATACCCTTAATGTTTTTCTAACATTGCAAACTTGTCTAGAGCAACCATGTTAGCAAAAGGAGGGAATTCCTATAAGATTCCGCACATTAATAAGGAAAAATTTCATCGTAAGAGACGATTACAAACACAATCATGTTCCATACAAGCTGTGGAGACAGCCACGTCCTTGTTAAATTAAAACTTTTTGTATTATTCTTTGTTTTACTAGATATTTGTAACTATTTCATAAATAAAATCATTCTAATTAATTAAAATTGTAAATGTACATCATATTTTCGGACAAGATAAAAAATCAATATATCATATTTTCCGACGGAGGGAGTATATAGTAATAAAGACTTTAATTTTAAGATATTAATGTACGATTTATCAAAATTATATAATTTCTAACCCGTTGGAAATTATGTAAATTTCTGAAAATTCAATAAGTGCCGAGTGATATTGCAAAATAAGATATAACCTAGTTCCTAATTTGATCAATCACGCATGAGCTTTAACTAGACAAGCTTTAAACGCTTAATCTGTTTAAGCTCTAGTTAAGTTACAAAACATGTAACTAACAGAGATATATCGTAATCATATTTGTCGCAAACACAAAAAGCTCTTGTACCTTGTAAGCTTTTACTAACTTACATAAAGCTTAAAATACTGTTATACGTGTATAGCCAAATATAAGTCATAATAGAGAGATATAAGGAGAGACGTTGTTGCTCTGAAAACATATTATTTTAAGTTTAGATTTAGAGAAATTTATTTGACTTTTTAGAGCATTTAAAAAAAATGTGTAGCCAAAAAGTTTTTTTAAATATATTTATTAATTATTTATTTAATATTTTTCGTATGAATAAAGCTATTATAAATGGGCAATAAAAGCGTCAGTTGTTAATTTTTCAAACATTTATTTTATATAATCGCTCCACATAATGAAAATACATACCCACTAGCGATATATTATTTGAAATATTGCAGAAAAAATTAATAAAAAAACATAATTGAATTCCGGATATTTATTTCCAATATTTTGTGCATGCAAAAAAATGTAAATTTGTTTTAAACAGTGATTCTCAAAATATAGTAATAAACGCTTCCCAATGGCGCACCCAAGAATTTGTTGGAGAGGGGCGGGAGACAAAATTATTTAAATTATGAATAATATTCACACTTCTAAATTTCAAGTGATGATCTAACAAAAAAAAGGTCCTCGCTTCGGAAATACAAAGTGATGACCTAAAAAAAAGGTCCTTACTTCTAAAAGGGGCGGGCACAAATATATCACTTTTGAGTTAAGGTCTAAAATTTTGACATTTGCAACAATAAAACATACAAATTCGTGTATTAACTGAATGAAAATGATAGATTTTTAGAAATATTTAATAGTTAAGTTTTCTATTAACTTTGTGACTTAAAACCACTCATTTCGTAGATTACTTAAATCTATGCCTTCACCTCGTCTATGTAGTTAAGTCATATAAATTATACATTGCAAATTTTGCTTGGAAAAAATATAATTAATAATAATTAGTAAATAATAAAAATGTTGAACAATAAAGGTAACAAAATGCACCCTTGAAGAACACCTTGTTGAATTTACATCTCGCTGTTTTATTTTTCAACTCGAATACATGCTTTTTGATTCCAATTAACTAACAATGGTTTTTGCAAATTAAATTAGAACAAATAATTCAAGCAGAATAGGTTTAAATTTAATTTAATTATTAAAGCTCTAAGTTAAATTAAAATATTAATAATGTAATTCACTAGAACATTATATAAACTGAAAATAAACAACCACAAAGTTGTGCTTTTTACTTTGTTTAATACCAAAAGCTTTAGACTTTTAACTTTACTATTTTAAACTTGGGGAGATTTTAATTTTAGTAACTTTTTATATTATAAGCTACTTAAATTCTTACAGGACTTGTACAGTTTATATCTACTTTATATATTACTTTGAAATACTTTAGAATATTTTACATTCATAAATTCAATTCATTACTAGATTATGGGTTCAATTCAATAAGGGGTACGAGAGAAGTTTATTTTCATCAACAGCCTGGAATCTTTCTAGGAAATAACAATCAACCTACACGCATCGGAAAAATTTAGGGATATTAAAAAATATATGAAAAAAATTGCGTATGATTGCTTTTGTACATTTATTGTATTCTATCAATTAAAGTACTCAATAAAGAATAGTTTACAACCAAATAAGCTAAATGTTATTTATAAAAATAATCAATATTTGAAAAAAAAAAATGTACAGAATTGTAAAAAATTTATGTTAAGTGTGAATTTTCACACATTTCAGGGTTTCGCAGGTATTTAGTAAGTGAATGATGATTATTTGGGATGCCAAAACAAATTTTATGTTAAAACATTTTTTTGTTAATTTTAATTCGAATGCCTAATACCATTATTTGGGTTTCTAAATATTTGAAGTATTTTTTTATATAGCAAGGTTCATTAATATTTTGAAAATTGCGCCTATGGCTTCTATTGGTTGTTTAAGTCATAAACTCCGCCCCTCTGATTGCGTATACATTCAAACATAGAATTAAATTATAATTTCAACACTTCCCACTGGATATTAAATTTAGTCCTTTAAAAATTAAATGCAACATTTGCTAAAATATAACTAGAATTTTGACAAAATAATTTAAACAAAATAAAAATGCAAAAAAAACAGAAAAAATAAAATTGACGGGATTTTAACAGTAGTTTGCTTACTAAGCAAAAACGTTACCACTGAACTACGGATGTTGACTTGTTTGCTTTGTTAAATACCGGATTAAATATTGTACATATTTTACTTAAAAACACAAAAAATGCGTTATTTTCCGAAAACATAGTCTGATCAAAAATTCCTGTTGTACTATTCCGGTTCACACCAATGTACATTACTTAGAATTTTTTCAGATTTCAAGTTTAAACCAGCTGGGCTACAGGGTGTGAGACAAAAATTTTTTCGCACAATTTTGGCAAAAATAGCATCAAAATAATTTATTTTGCAAAAATAAAATTTTGATCGTCAATCCACGTACCAAGGGCTTTCATTTGATACCCTACACAGAATTGAAAAAAAATATTTTTTTTTTCGATGAACATATATTTGTTTATATTTTTAGGGGGATATGTTTTTTAGATGTTTTAGTATTTTTCCTATGTGCGGGTCAAAAAGTTGTATAAGCATGCCAAATTTCAACTCTCTAGGTTTAGCCGTTTGGCTACATTTTTTACCCAACAGACAGACAGATAGACAGACGACAAAATGACGGGACGGTATAAGGGTTTTTGGTCATACCTATAAAACCATAAAAATGAACAAAAAAAAAGCTAATAAAGAGTATGAACTCCACGTTGGTTGATTACAGCCCTACATTTGCGATTCATGGACAAAATAACATTATCGATGTCTTTTTGAGGTAACTGTGCCCATTCTGCCCAGAAGCTCTCTAAATCTAAAATTATCGTGGATGTTATTCATATGTGGAGTAATTCTTCTCTTAAGCATGTCCCACACATGTTCAATCGGATTTAGATCCGGTGACTGTGCTGGCCATGGTATCGCATCAATACCTTCGTTATCCAGCCAGTTCGTTACAATTCGCGCAACATGTGATCGAGCATTATCCTAGGCAAGATGAAACTGATCACCAACAGCACCACAAAATGGACGCACAGTAGGTTGAAGAATATTATCCAAATATTGTTGTGCTGTTAAAAATCCATTGGGAAAAACTAAATCAGTTCTACCGCCAATGATTATCCCATCCCATGCCATAACAGTACCTCTGTAACTGTGAACTTCCTGGACTTGCCTCAAACATTCAAAATTACCAGATGATGACACTTTGAGAAACTCCTAAAAAGTCATAGAATAAAATAAAATTTTCAGAAAAATAAAAAAATGTGGACGTTGCATTTTATTTTTCTGATAATTTAATTTTATTATATGATTTTATAATTTCTGAGGCATACCTTATTAATATCCAGCAGTAATCAGCAAGCAAATTTGGATTCCATTTACCCTGATATCGCTTTTCCATGGCGGAAATGTTTTGGTGGAACCGTTTCCCATGTACATCACTTACTCCGTCCAGATCTTCCGGGAAGAAATGTAGATGAGATTTCAGAGAGTGAATTTTTAAAGACATCCTACATTTCTTTGTAGGCATCAAGTAGTTCATTCATTATAGCTCCGTAATTTAAGCTTTCACATTTCCAAGAAAATTTGTTTTAAACTCTTATTTCAGCTTCATTTAGCATACTGTCAAATATATCCTCTTTCATTATTTATTTTATTTGTGGACCCACAAATATTCCGTCTTTAATTTTTGCTTCACTAATTCTTGGAAATTTTTATTTTAGATACAAAAACCCTCTTCCGTTTCGACCAGTCCCAGATCTTTAATACGCGAAACTTTTGATAGGAAGTTAGTGCAAAATGAATAGTTGTAGTTTATTAAGCTTTGGTTTCTGTTGAAAGATATAATGTTATATTTAGGCCCGGTCTTTCCACCTTCAGATAAAGTTCCAGGTAACTATCTGACAGATAAGGTTTTTTGTAACTTCATCTGCTGAGTAAATGTCATCCCTTCTTTCTATACAAATGTATCTATCGGCTAGTTATCTAACAGATAATGAGACTGACGTATTGGATTCACTGACTGGTATTGCCATTTATTCAGCAGATGAAGTTACAGAAAACCTTATCTGTCAGATAGTTACCTGGAACTTTATCTGAAGGTGGAAAGACCGGGCCTTAGAGTAATTCAACGACTGCTTATTTAATATACAATACGTATGAAAACGTTCTAGGTCGGCTTGAAGTAGCAAGCAATCAGTGAAAGCATTTATAGGTCTATAAATTTTCATGTCGTCTGCAAACAGAAGGATATTACTATTTTAAAGCAGGTAATTACATCATTAATATAGATGACAAAGAACAAGGGTCCTAAATGAGATCCTTGTGGCACACCGGAAGTAGAATTGAAAAATTTCGATAGAGACCCATTAACTGATACTGCTTGCGACCTGTTTTTAATATAAGAAGAGATTTTCAGCGTATCAAAATTCATCAGAAATACCCAAAAATTGCCATGTCACAAATAGTGTGTTTACCAGTGTAATCTACTTATGACACACTATTCACTATTTTGAGGAGCATCTTGAGGAATTTCACTGATATCTTTGTAAAAATATTTATGGCCTGACAAGGTATTTATAAGTAATATTCGTGTTAAAAATCAGTGTAGATTTTTCTCTGTACGAACGTCTTGGAATGGAAAATCAGAGAACAGATGCAGGAGAAGTATGCAGTTAATCTCGTGAGCTAGGCGCTTTGTTTTCGTCTCGCAAATATATTGATTCGATTGTATTTACATCACAGTTCTCCCCTTAACCAAACACAATCACATTCTAACAAATTTTCAATTGGGAACTTCTACTGTTTGTGCTTTATGACCCTGATAATTTAAAAGAGAGAAAAAAATTGCTTAAAAACACAGGTGAAGTTAACAAGAAAACAAAAAGAACAAACGTACGCACGTTCAAATCGAAAAAATATTATTGGAAAATTTAGTTGCCACCAAAAATAACGAAAAATAGTCAATAATATATATATATGAACTGTGAGTATTCACACATTTTAGAGTTATGTAAGCACCTAATAAGTGTAAGAAGCCAACCGAATGTTGAATTTCTAGGACAATACAAGGGTTAACTTTTATGTTTTTACAAGCGATCACTAGATGGCAATATTTAAATGTGTCATTAATATATACGTAAAATTGCACATTTGTTATTGTGAAATCAGTGGCAGCTTATAAATTGACTGAGTAGATTGTTACCAGTAAGCGTTTAAAACAACAAGTTTGTGAAAAAATTGATATTACTCGTGGTTTTCGTTGGATGATTTTTTATGATTTTAGTAAAGGCCTAACTCAACAACCACGCATAGATTCGCTTCGTTCAACTTTTGGTAATGAAGAACCATCAGAAAAGACTGTTTACAAAAGGTTTGCAGAATTTCGCATGAACATTTAGCTGTGAAAAAGATCTGTTCCCGATGGATTCCGCATGATTTGACCCAAGCTCAAAAAAAGGCTCCTGGTGATCCTTTGGCATATCGTAGACTGAAATACAGTCGATTTTGCATGAACATTTAGCTGTGAAAAAGATCTGTTCCCGATGGATTCCGCATAATTTGATCGAAGCTCAAAAAAAGGCTCGTCTTGATTGGTGTAAGGGAATGCAAATACCAACTATAGAGTGGAAAAAATGTTTCGAGAATTGGTTTGAACGCATGCAAAAGTGTATAAATCTTAAAGGCGAATATTTTGAAAAGCAATAAAACAATTTGTTCCAAAAAAATAAATAAAAATATTTCTTAGTTTTTGTAAAAACTTAAAAGGTAACCTTCCTACGCACGTTCAAAAGCGTAAAAATATTATTGGAAAATTTACTTGCCTACAAGAATAACGAAAAATAAGAGCTTCATATCATTGGATAATTTGAATCCAAAAAAAAAAAAAAAATAAGAATTGTAAAGAAAACTTTAAATTATGAAAATTCCATTACATTTTTTCTACAATTAATAATATATTATTAGGTAAAAATTCTCTGCAAAATTTGACGTATAGATTGTTACTAATTTTATTTCAGATTAGCCGACGGAGTGGCCGAGCGCACTAAATCGCAGCAGTTTGAACTGGTGAATACAGTCGTATTGTGTGGTTGGTAGTTCGATTCTCCGTCGGTGATAATATTCGGGCGAGAATAATATGTTTACATTACTCTCATTTCACAATCATTCACCCCTCATCCAGGTGTAGGAGCTCGCTCCCTGGCATCGGCGATTAGTCTCGTTGCAGAAATAGGCCGATGTAAAATAAATAAATAATTATTTCAGATTATTAGTTTTGTTTGATAATCTTGTTAAAACTGCAGTATTTAATTCACACTTTAGAAGTGAAATAAACTGTTTCACGTGGCGCTGCACAAAAAAATACGTCACAAATGAAACTAAAACTACGGACGTAGATAAAATGACATATACAGTAAGTTATACTTGTTAAGGCAGTTGTTTTGTGAATATTTCGAGAGAAACTTCTAAAGTACCCCTCCCCCTCCCCCTCCGCACCCTCCACCTCCCAGACTATTTCTGTAGTCTGCATTTGAATTATATTGTACAAACAAATTAGTTTCCAAGTACTAATTTCATTACATGACTACCCGTCACAAATTATGAATCGGAGTATATGCTCTGTACACGATCCCGAACATTGTCTCACGATATGTCAGACGAGCTTTTATTATTTAAGATGGTTGGACAATGGAAAAGAACATATAACTTTGATATTGTGGGTGGATTACCCCATGTTGTTAAATGAAGCCGTCTGAACTTTTCCCATAAGGCATTGGAAGCTTCTCATGAGGAACCAGGGAACTGAGGCCCTAACATTGCAAAATTATGGCAACACCATCACAAATTAATCATTCAAAAACTTTCATTTCTTCAAAAATACCGATAAATACAAATTAACATACACGCGTTTAAGTACGGAACGCTGCTATTGCCTTGCATTTGATGCGATGAAGCACGCTTTGTACCAGGTCTACAAGTATTAAATGCGGATTTTTTTTAAATAAAACACTTTAAACTCGAAAGAACAGTAAAAGTTTATTTATTCAAAGTATGCTCCATTAGAAGTTATACATTTCCCCCATATTTCAGGCAATTTGTGAATACCTCGCCAGTAGAACTCTTCCCCTTTCCCCGCAAACCATTCATTTAGCCATTCTTTCACATTTTCATATGAACAAAAGTGCTGTTCGGCAAGTGCGTATCCCATCGATGCGAACAAGTGGTAATCTGAAGGGGCCAAGTCTGGTGAGTAAGCGGCATGGGGTAGCACTTCCCACTTGAGTGCCTCCAATGTGTTGCAAACTACTTTTGCCTTATGTGATGCAGCGTTATTGTGAAGAAATATTACGTTGTGCTGCCTGCTTTCGTATTCTGGTCGTTTTATGAGCAGCGAATGGTTCAATTCGATCAGTTGTTGTTGGTAGCGTTGAGTATTAACTGTTTCACCAGGTTTTAACAATTCATAATAGACCACACCCTTTTGGTACCACCAAGTATAGAGCATTGTCTTTTTGCCAAAGCGATTCGGTCTTGCAGTTAATGTGGATGGTGAGCCTGGGTTCACCCATGATTTTTTGCGTTTGGGATTTTCAAAATAAATCCATTTTTCATCGCCAGTAATGATACGATGCAAAAAAGACTTTCTTTTGTATCGTGCAAGCAAAATTTCACAAGTGTTTTTGCGTTTTTCCATCTGCTTCTCATTCAATGCATGTGAAACCCATCTGCCGACTTTCTGGATCTTACCCATCTCTCGTAGGCGATTGGAAACAGCTTGTTGACTAACGCCTAACTGCTCTGCTAGTTGTTTTTGTGATTGACTATCGTCTTCTTGTAGCAATGTTTCCAATTTTGTATCTTCATATTTTTTTGGAGGTTTTCCATGTTCTTTGTCTGTAAGATCAAAGTCACCACTTTTGAAACGCCGAAACCATCGTTCACACGTATCTTGCATGGAGCATATTCACCATAAGCTACTCGAATCAGTCGGTATGATTCAGCAGCAGTTTTTTTCAAATGAAAACAAACAGTAGTATTGTCCGCGAATGCTCTTTATTGGAGAAAAGCCTTAATTGGAGTGGAAAAAGTGCTTCGAAAATTGGTTCAAACGCATGCAAGTGTATTGATCTTCATGGAGAATATTTTGAAAAACAATAAAGCTAATTTTGTTGATAAATAATTGTTTTTGATCTCAAATCCCGAAATATAAAAGGTAACCCTCGTAGTTACCTAGAAGTTTACCACAAGGTGAAAAGACCGAGCCTGATACAGATAGATTATTAATTTTGTATGAAAAAATTTAAACCTGTGGTACTTTCCCAGCTTTTAAAACAGGGCGTTTGTGCCCCCTGTTGTTAAAACATGGGCTCAGAGATTGTCCCTATTAGGCAAAGCATTGAATTAATATAATTAATACAGAATTCAAATATTTCGCTCGACCAGTCGTTATCTCACTACATGATCAAAGGTATCAATATAGATTATGAAAAGCTGTTTACAGAGACTTCCAATTAGGTAATTTGTAGGTTTAATATTATTTTACTGATATGTTTTCACTACCTTTCATTGATTCTCAAAATTATCTATATACTCCAACTGCCAAATCTGTATATACAAGTTCTCGAACCTGTTTATTATTACTTCTGCTTAAGGGTTAAATACGGCTTAATAAAACAACCCTAAATTGTAACTGTGACATTTGACGCTAGAGGCGCTGTTAAAAAAACAAATGATACTTTTAGGGCTTTGACCAAAAAACTCTTATACCGTCACTCTGTACTGTAAAAATTAATCCGCTTTTTAAATACAATTTTCTATCAATATAAAAATTTAACCTTATTTTATATTAGTTTTGACAGATATTAAAACTCGATATATCAGGTCGTCAAGGATGAAATTTGTAGTTAATAATATAAACTTTAACAGCTTATTATTTGACATTGGCTTAATATTTTACCGTTCTGTTTTTTTTTTTTGTAGATAAGTTACACATCTCGCCTGTTTAAGAAATCATTGTATGCTCTAAAAAATATCAAAAGGAAAAATACAGACTTTCATTATCAGATGGCAATTTTGTCAAAAGTCCTTCGTATTTCGAGAACAACTAAAGGAATTATATGACAGGAAGTATTAATTTGCACTTCCGGTATCCTGTTTCAATATTTTGGTAGGGTCAGTGTTGCTTTTGTTTCAGATACGGGAAGGGTATCTCTTTGACAATAAAGGAAAATTTACATATGTTAAGGATTCAACTAAAAGGATTTAAGATCGCTTGTTTTTAAATTTGATGCAATATAATCAAGCCTAGACTATTATAGCTGCAATTCTCAGCCGGAACCACAGATCTCTTTAAATTAGTTAACTGTTCACTGTGCATTATGGATATGTTTAGTAGATAGTTTCAATTTTCAATTCAATTTATATATTTACCTGTACTATCAAATATTGGAAACGGGACATACCTGAAACAGAAATATAAAAATAAGCATTTGTTACTAAATATGCATATATGCACTAAAGCTGTGTTCAGAGCTCTTTAAATTAATTGACTATTCACTGTGCATTGTGGATAACTTTAGTAGATTGGTTTAACATTCAAGGCAACGTTTACAGCTAAGAAAATTAGTGCGTTACGAATAGTGCAACATTTGTGTGTTTTGAAACCAACTACCGTGGTTTCGTAAAATTTTTATTTTCAATTATCGTTTTCCTAATTCTGCTGTTCTAGATTTTTACTAACTAAATCTAACCTAATTACCTGAATTGATTATATTTACTGATCGTCTTTGTAATTTTGGACGAGATTTGTCGTAATCGGCGCGATGACATTTTGTTAGATTATGTAAATTTAGAGGTCTGAACGATTGTTCGTGTTACCATATGATAAACTTGTTAGTGACAATCAACAGTACACAAGTCACAGCCTACTTATTTAAGAGCTCTGAACGCAGCTTAAGGGGACATGAATAAAATGTTGAATATTGGGGGGGCACGGAAATGCCCGAGGTGGCTACGAAAATTCACAATTTCGCGACCGTTTTATTCAAATTATGAGGTTTGTATATAGAATTACTCAAATGAGTTTAGCCTGTTTCAAAATTAGAAAATAGATATTTCTGCAAAATATGCTAACACAACTTTTTCAAACACAGCACATACGTTTTTTCCGACACACCAACTGAAGGGGGAGCAATGAGATAACTAGCTTACCAAAGAGTAGTGTAGTTGTAGTCTAGTTAGTCATTATTTAATCCTAGTTATACACGCAATATAGACATGAATAAAACCTTTAATCTCCGGCTTAACAAAACCTGATTAATATTACAAATGTGAATTAGTTAAACTGTATGTATTGTCCAATTTAGGGCGCTAATCTGCCACCTAATCCACTTTTAATTAGTCTACCAGTTTAATATTTTATAGCAGTACATAGAGATTTTAAATTTTCATTTCATTATTTCATTACTACCTCAATGATTTACGAGAGGGGCTAATAATTTTATTATTTAGATAATTGGTTTGATAAATACATTCATTGCCCCCTGATTTAACAGAGATATAACAGCTTTGATCCCCTGATTTAATAGGAAATAAAATAATGGTCGGTCAAATATAATCTTATCCAAAAAAACTCATTATTCATTAGGCATTCTTTTAGGCACTAGTTATTTTATCCTACTTCTAATGTTTGTTTTATTACGATAGTATATTTTTCTAAGATATAACGTCTACACATTTATCTTTAACAAATATTTTGGAACTCACCTATTTTCATGTTTGATCAATAAGAAAGTTTTCTTTTACTTTTTTCAGACTACCGGCTATAATGTTCTATTGTCTGAGCTTTATGGCGAAGTAAAATATTGTTATATAACTTATAGTTTCTTACGGAAATACCCACTTCATACACTTCGCGAATATATGAACTTCACTATTGGCTGGCCCAGGGCGTTTAAAAACAGAAGCGGATTTAGAAATCGCACCAAAATTTTACTTTATTCGTATAATCCTTTCGCGATGTCTCCTTGTTAGGTGCGTTCGGCATAACTGCAGTGTTAACTCTGTGTCGTGCAAGTTTTTTGTCATGTGACCACTGTGCACACTGTGCAAGAAAGTCAAAGATGAACGCTTTGTTCAGATTGTGCAGTTATTCTTGTTATTCTAACCATTTTTTTTTTTTGTAAACAATTTATGTTTGTTTGATTACATGAAGTCTGTCTCCTGGTAATTGTTTCGTACGATAATATAAAAATTGATGTGAAGTGTGAATTTTCACACATTTCAGGGTTTTGCAGGTATTTAGTAAGTGAATGATAATTATTTGGGATGCCAAAATAAATTTTATATTAAAATATTTTTTTTTGTTAATTTTAATTCGAACGCCTAATACCATTATTTAGGTTTCTAAATATGTGCAGTTTTTTTTTTTTTTTTATATATAGCAAGGTTCATTAAGAATTTTAAAAATTGCGCCTATGGCTTCCATTGGTTGTTATAAGCTCCGCCCCTCTGATTTCGTGTATATTGAAACAGAATTAAATTATGATTTAAACAATTTCCACTGGTTATTAAATTTACGCTTTTAAAATTAAATGCAACATTTGCCAAAATATAACTAAAATTTTGAAAAAATAATTTAAACAATATAAAAATAAAAAAAAAAAGCAAAAAGCGTGTAGCGTGTTACAAAGCTATAACTTGTGTACATTTTTAGCCAAAAAACACAAAAAATGCGTTTTTTTCCAAAACATAATCTGATCAAAAATTCCTGTTATACTATTCCGATTCACACCAATGTACATTACTTAGAATTTTTTCATATTTTTAGTTTAAATCAGCTGGGCTACAGGGTGTGGGACAAAAAAATTTTTGCACAATTTTGGCAAAAATTGCTTCAAAATAATTTATTTTGCAAAAATAAAAATTTGATCGTTAATCCACGTACCAACGGCTTTCATTTGATACCCTACTCAAAATTATAAAAAAATATTTTTTTTTTTCGATGAGCACATATTTGTTTTTATTTTTAGGGGGATATGTTTTTTAGATGTTTTAGTATTTTTCCTATATGCGGGTCAAAGAGTTGTATAAGTATGCCAAATTTCAACTCTCTAGGTTTAGCCGTTTGGCTACAATTTTTACCGAACAGACAGACAGACAGACAGACAGACAGACAGACTGACAGACAGACAGACAGACGACAAAATGACGGTATAAGGGTTTTTTGGTCATACCTACAAAACCCTAAAAACGGTGAAAATTCTTTTCTGGACCCCAAATATAATCTCATTCAAACTGTTTAAATGCCGTTACTTTAAGTAAATACGTCCCTGTATGTTCGTCGTTATAAAAAGTGAATCAATAGTTAATAAAAGACATTGAGAACTTTTATAAATTCTTCAGGGTATCAACTTGATTAAATGTTTATCTTCTATATGCCAGCTGTAAATTCAATTTAATTCAAACTTATTTCAAAATTTACACAAACCATAATAAAATTTAATCATACGGAGTATTTAAAAGTCAATAGTCAAAAGTAAATAGCTTTTATTAAGCTCAGAGCTAAATTACTATTTTCCTGTTGTTAAATCAGAGCTATTTCTTGCACAAAACTAACAATCTAAAATAAAATTTAAAAAATGTATACATCAAATTTTTCAGCGTATGTTTATTTAAAAGGATTTTTATTTGTAAAAAAAAATGTTATGTAATTCTAAATAAACAAATTGAATTATGTAATCTTGCAAATCCACTGAAGGGGGCAAATAGCCATCGTTGCTGTGGGCCAAATATTTTAGATATTTTATATTTGTACAATGCGCATTGTCATCCCCAATTCATTGGTCAAAATCTGATGAACGATAGTGTGAGTCAAATTCAACTCTTCCCCGGTCATTCTGACTGTCAACTGACGATCTGAACGCACAAGATTCTGGATTCTGTCGACATTTTCATCGGTTCTTGAAGATGAAGGCCTTCCGCTGCGTGATTCATCTTTAATCAACCCTCTTCCTTCTGAAAATGCCTTAAACCACCAAAAAACCTGGGTCCTTGACAAAACATTGTTTCCGTAGGTCTGCTGAAGTTTTACAAAAATTTGTGGTGCAAAAAAACCTGATAACACACCGTTGCTCGAAATGAATGTCACTCATTTTTAGAACGCACTAGAAAAAACTGTTTCACGAAAAAAATCGCTACGAACAACCAAATTACTCTAGCGAATTCGTACTGAATGCGTATCACATGTTCACCTGCCAACCCTTCAAGTCCCGCGTCTCAAATGTTGCCAGATCAAACGCTATGTTGCCAGTCCGGTTACTTAATGTACACACCTCGTATAATTGGAAAATTATAATTGTTCAGACCTGACTTTATATCTTAAGGCGGCGCACAACCCTATAGTTCTCAATAGTTTCTTATGCAAAACTAATAATCGGAAATAAAATTAATAACAATCTATATATGAAAATTTACAGCGAATTTTTATCTATCTAATAGGATATTTTTAATTCTAGAAAAAACTGTTATGTAATTGTAGATAAGCAAATTGCATTATAGAAGCCATCTTGTGAACCAATCGACGCATATTTGCGTACGATGCGGAAAATTGTAGCCAAAGCTTCATTCTACAAATATGTTTCGAGCTATTTTGTTCTATTCTGAAAACTACTTACAGTTATTGTACTTGGTAGTCTATTTTTGCCGCCATGTTGAATCTGCCGCGGTTTTCAAAATAGATGTTACGGGTAAAAATTATTCAATTTTCGTAAAGAATACGTGTACCAAGTGGCATTCCATTATCAAGTATAATATTTTTCGACGAAAGCTCTAAACTAAAAGTAATCAAGTCGAAAAAAATGTTGATGTATTATTTGAACATTTCTACACAAAACTATTTAAATATAAAAATTATTCGAAACCCACAAATAGATTTAAAAAATTACAGAACAATATCGCTGATGTCTATTTTTAAGTTATTGAGCGATAATATTTTTACAATAAATGTTTCTACAATTAAAAATATCCTATTAGATAGATAAAAATTTGGTGCAAAATTTGATATATAGATTGATACTAATTTTATTTCAGATTGTCAGTTTTGTATAATTATCTAGTAACCTCTGGGGGTTATACGGAGCCTTAAAGAAATTGGCAATCCTCGGTAAACCAGGGAGTGAAAACACACTTTTATTTTTCCTAAATTAATTAATTAGGCCTTACACCATACATTACATCAGCTGATTAGTTGATAAATAAAAAATATCTTTAAATCTTGTTTTTGGCGTTCTTTATCGTTCCACATTGTTCGAATGTTATTGTCCTGTTGTCCTTTCCGCAGCTTTACCTTTCAATAATTCTCTCATCCGTATTTAATGTTGTTGATTCATCTTGGTTTCAGTGTTTGGTCCTAAATGCGGTCTCTCTGATTGTATTGTCTATGATTAGATTTACAACTATTTAGAGAAACACACGATAAGATCTAAGCTTAGATTACACATCACTGCTTCCAATTCAATTATTGTTCGTGGATTTAATTATTTAGTAAATGTTGGAATGTGCATTTACAATGAAGAATTTTGTGGTCTACTGATTAAATATCTATCTCATGTATTCTTCTACTCATTGTTGAGTATTGTGATCTATGTGCTTTGTGTTGCATGTATGGGACCTACAATTTAAAGTGGGTTCCAAACCAAATTGTCTTCTTTATTCGCTGTACATTACACTACGTATGAGGGACGGTTGAAAAGTAATCAGCCTAGGTAAAAGACTACATATACTGTTCCTGTCGCTCCTATGTGAAGCATAAGGCATCAATAAACTTCCGCTATTTGGATTTGGCTTGCGCTAGATGTTTTAGCTCCCTCCAAGTTTTGCCGCTTTTGCGGACTTCCTTCATGGTTAGTCTACGCCATGTGTCCGTTGGTCTGCCACATCTACATCTTCCTTGTGGGTTCCAATCAAGAGCCGTTTTACAACGCTTTTACAAACTGCTTCATTAGACCCAGTTTAATATAAAGAGGGGGGAAAATAATTTTTGTTCGCTCCACCAAAGGTTCGTGTATTATGTTTGGGTCTCCAACATTTAAATCTATTCTCACCGGCAACAAGAACGAAGTTGAAATTAAAGTAGACGTATATCAGAACGTGAAAAGGTGAAAAAAATCAAAATACGATAGAACAAAAATTTGACGTGATAGGCAGAAACTGTTAACATTTTTGAAATCAGCACCCCAAAATTAGTTAAAAATAAGTATCAGATCTAAGTCAGCAAAAAAAAGTTTAAATTTGTTGACTAGTGTAATCGACGATCGACCAGTGACTAAGCGCGAGATAGCTGCGGGCATCTCAACCGAATGGTTGCTCAATATTTTGCATGAATATTTGGGAATGAGAAAGCTCTCTGCCAGATGGGTGCTGCATTTGCTCTCAGTCGACAACAAACGCGATCGTTTGACCATTTCTAATACCCTTTTCACACTAGATCTTTAAGACGAGTGAACTTAAAGTTCACCGATGTTTAACATCGGTATGCTTTCACACTTGATGTTTAAATCTCCGGTGCTGTCATCAGCTACAGTAATTTTATCCTTAAGTTACCGTCATGAAATTACCAGTTTTGAACTGTCTGCGCAGACGCACATTTTGAAGTATTATAAACAAATAAGGATATTTCATTTCATTCTACAATAAAGGCACTACAATAAAGAATATATTACACCTGTATTAACATGTAAGTCGATACATTTTATCTCAATTATTGTAGCTCTGTATTTTATTAAACACATTATTAAATTAAATAATTTTATTATAACAATAAGTATAAATTTCTTATAACGTCGATATAATACAGTATTCTTGTTTATGATAATATAAAATGTTAACAGCACAAATTCAAGGAGTATTTTTTTATAATAGAAATTAAGTTTGCAATGCGGACGAAGTTTAAGACGCAGATCTCTGTCTTAAACATCGCTTGTATTTAGACGAGGCCATACGGTTTCACATTAGCGTTTAAAGATACATTCACTTTAACATCCGATCTTAAAGATCTAGTGTGAAAAGGGTATCAGGAATGTTTGGCAATAACACCAGAAAGTAAAAGAATTATTCTTCTTATTTTACCCATATAAATCTTTTGGCATATATAAACCCTTTTGATTTGGGTAATACTTAAATAATAACAGAAAATGAAAGGTTAGCTCGATTGATTTGTGGTGGAATTTGGAAGCTTTACTTCACTTTGCTCTTTTTAGATTGTTTATTGGACGTGTTACTTCTAATTCTGACGTAAGAATATAGATGTCTCTTTTGATTGATGCGATTGTAATATAACTTCATATAGTCGCCTTGAGAGTTTGCAATTACTAGCGTGAATTTATCAAGAGTGAATGCTTTTATTTTACAACGGAATTTCCTTCGCCTACATTGGCGTAGGAACATTTAAAAAATTGATGTGAAGTTTGAATTTTCACACATTTCAGGGTTTCGCAGGTATTTAGTAACTGAATGATGATTATTTGGGATACCAAAACAAATTTTATGTCAAAATTTTATTTTATGTATTTTAATTCGAATACCATTATTTAAGTTTCTAAATATGTGCAGTATTTTTTTTTTATATAGCAAGGTTCATTAAGATTTTGAAAATTGCGCCTATGGCTTCCATTGGTTGCTTAAATCATAAGCCTCGCCCTCTGATTTCGTATACATTCAAACATAGAATTAAATTATAATTTCAACACTTCCCACTGGTTATTAAATTTACGCTTTTAAAAATTAAATGCAACATTTACCAAAATATATTAGAATTTTGACAAAATAATTTTCACAAAATAAAAATGCAAAAAAAAAACAGAAAAATTAAAATTGACAGGAATCGAACTCTAGTTTGCAAATTACAAAGCAACGACGAAACGCATGACGCTACGAGGGCTTAAGCTGCATTCCCACCTCAGTAAATCTATACGTTGTACGCTATGGATAATTTTTAAACGAGGTCATTTGGTATGATCGGACATGCTCGTGCTTTGTCGTTGCTATACTACTGTTGAGCGAGATAGTACGAGCTTGTCCGATCATACCAATTGCACTCGTTTAAAAACTATCTACAACGCACAGAGTGTTAAATTACTGAGGTGGGAACGCAGCTTTACTTATCTACTGTGTTACATAGCGAATTAAAAATTTAACATATTTTAGTTAAAAACACAAAAAAAGCGTTATTTTCTGAAAACATAATCTGATTAAAAATTCCTGTTGTACTATTTCGGTTCACACCAATGTACATTACTTAGAATTTTTTCAGATTTTTAGTTTAAACCATCTGGGCTACAGGGTGTGGGACAAAAATTAGTTTGCACAATTTTGGCAAATTCGCGTCAAAATAATTTATTTTGCAAATTAAAATTTTGATCGTTAAACCACGTACTAAGGGCTTTCATTTGATATCCTACTCAGAATTTTAAAAATATATTTGTTTATTCAATGAGCACATATTTGTTTATATTTTTAGGGGGATATGTTTTTTAGATGTCTTAGTATTTTTCCTATGCGCGGGTCAAAGAGTTGAATAAGCACGCCAAATTTCAACTCTCTATGTTTAGCCGTTTGGCTACAATATTTACCGAACAGACAGACAGAGAGACAGACAGACAGACGACAAAATGACGGTATAAGGGTTTTTTGGTCATACCTACAAAACCCTAAAACGGAACGCTAACACCAACTAATATATAGAAATATCTCACATATTATTTCATTACACTGATAAACACACTATTTGTTATCCAACAATCGTTACCATACATGCGAATAGGGGATACGCATAAAATTTGTATTTCTTTAAAACTACATTATTTTGATATGTTAATGTTAGTTATGTCACCTAACAAAACAAAAATTACATTTTAATTAATATTATAGCCAAATTTTTGAATTAAAATATTGTAAATTTGAAATAAGCCGACCACGGAGCGAAGGTTGTCGAGTAAAAACGACTGAGTATGACGTCAAACGATAGGGGTTTCACGTCACAGATACAGCTACAACATAATCTTTACACGTGTGTGTATTGTATTGTTCGAGAGTTTTGTATTTGTTTTTAAACAATTTTTCACGCATTTATTATTAAAATGGCAGATAAAGATTTTGTTAGGGCTCAGAGTGATAATTTACCCAATGATGCATTCATGCTCATGGAATATATGAAAAATAATGAATGCTACAGTGCTGAAGAAATACGTGGTGTCAAAGTAATTTTTATTTTATATTCTATAACTTTATGTAAACAAACGCTGTAACTCTGTAAAATGTAAATATTTATGTAATTTAGATGTCAGAATTTTACTACATTGTTTACATGAAGTTACAAAACGTTAGAGCCATAATTGAAATACTGCAATATAAGTTATCTATTTTAATATAAAATTTAATTCGGTAAACATGTATAAATTGTTTTTATAGAATTAAACTTTATTTTAATTAAAATCACTCTAACTTTACATAACCTATAAAAGTTATACAAACAAATAAAATCACAACATACTATGTACGCTGGATAGGCTAGTAGTGTCATGCGTCAGTTAGAAGGGTATGACGTCACACGTCGTTTTCGCGCGCTACATACATTTATGAATTTTTTAAGACTTCAAATTACAAAAAAAAAAATTAAAAACTGTTTTTTATGTTTATATGCAACAAGAGGAATATAATAAAATATATATTGATCGAATAATAGTTTTTAACAACCTTTTCTTTGTGTTCTTAGATAGAATCCTCGATTTGAAGAGCACAGAGTGTCGTAATAAATGATTAATATTAATAAATTGTAATATAGCCCCTATTTCTACGTCACTGTTGTTCTGAAGTGATCACGGAAGAGATGATTTGATCATGTTTTACTCCTGACAACTGAAAGACTAAACTGAAGTTGTTTTATTCCGCAATTTGAATGTTATAAATGGTAAAAGTTTGACAGATTTGTTGAAGCAAGAAGAATTTATGTTAAACACCAGAAACAGAATTAACAGGAGAATTTATAAACGCCTTCTCAAACATTTTCACTAGTATTAAATCTAACGATGGGTATCGATTCACAAAATATCGATGACATCGATAGTATCATCGGATATCTTCGATTTTGGAAAGTTATCAAACAAAATGTATCGATATTTCAGTAAAAAAAATATTTTTTTTCCCTGAAATTCGAAATCGATAAATCAACCATTTTACGACGTTTACAAGCCATGGGAAAGATCCAGGAAGAAGAAAGATAGCTGCCATATGAATTAACCGAAAATGACATATCGTAAAACATATAGATTTCTTTGCTTGCAAGGCATAAAAAGAAGAGTTTCTTGTGGCGTATCGTGGCGACGAAAAATTGATCTATTTCGACAAACCGAAAGCAAGAAATCATGGGTTGATTCTGGTCAACCATCCACGTCGACATCAAAGCGAAACATCGACTGTCACAAAACAAAGCTCTCTATTTGGTGGGACATAGAAGGTATCGTGTATTATGAACTTTTAAAACCTAGGAAACAATTAGCGCCGAAAGTTATTGACAAGAATTGGAGAGTTTGAATGATAAATTTAATGCGAAGACTACCATGAGTTGCATCAAATCGCCGGAAAGTGATTCTTCTCCATGGCAATACTCGGCTCCATAAAATCGGCTCAGTAAAATAACGTCAAATCGTCAGTGAAGTGGATTTTTCGCAAATTATTTAAATTTTTGTTTAAAAAAATTAAATGGAAGCTGTTAGCAGTCAAATAACGAATAAAAATGATTATAAAAAATCAGCTGTGGCCACCACAGGAACGACCGCCATCATAAAGTACTTATATAAATTACATTCTAGCAGCAGAGTAGAAATAACTTAGCCTAATATTTTCTAACAGAGATATTATTTATCATGACCATGGAAACGTTACATATAAATATGAAAAAATTGAGAAAATTTCGAAAAATTTTACAGAAATTATTCGAAATTTTTCGTTTTATCAAAAAACGACTCAAATAAAAGTTATTAGTTATTGCTTTTATAGCAACTTTTGTTCAATATGACAGACGGACGGACAGACAGACCGACAGACATCATGCCAAAAATAGTCAAAACGTTATGTAGGGACCTCAATTCGTGGAGATCCATCGAAATTTCGAAATGTCAAAATCGGTATGATCACAATACCTCCCTTATATATGTTGGCGGTCGCTAAAAATATATTGATTTTGATGTGATTATAGAAAAAATATTCTTTGTCATCCAGTGTTATGTTGATTTCTTACACTTATTAAATACCTACAAAACCCTGATATGGAAAATTCACACTTGACATGGATTTTTTATTGTAACAATAAAATTTTTAACATCAAATATAAAAATTACATTTTACTGCGACTTTTTCTGTAAGTCTCTTAAACCTTTCAATCAGAATCTATATATTTTCCTTTATGAACTAAAGACAGTGGAGCTTTGTCTACCATCTTACCCTCTGCACAAACCCCTCCACAGACTCAAACCCCTGACAGAGACATCTATTCGAAATGAAATGATTCGGATTTATCCAATCGGATTGTCTAGGAGGCAATATCAAGAGATTTAAAAGATTTTTATAGATTTAAAGATCACAAGGTACATTGGAAAGGTATTGTCTTTAATTACACTGAAATATATTCAAAAATTCAGTGGTTACAATGGGTGTATTGAGGAGTATTATCAATAAGTGTATTTTCACTTAATACTTGATTAATTCTCTTTGCAGTATTCTGTTCCTACCTGATATTGTTTTGTTGTTCTATAGTAAGTTAAAATCCTCTTATAGATATTTAGAACATCATGAAAATCTTACCTTTGTATTTAAAGCAGAGACGTAGAGGGAATGGTATAAAATCCCATCAAACATGATTTAAGTACACAGGTGTGGCTCTTGTGGTACATGGGTGAATTATACAATATGAGAATTAAAGTAGTAGCTCTGAAGTGGATCCAAAAATTTTTATACAATCGTAAACAAGTAGTGTTATAACAATTTTAAATCTAACGACATATTAACCAATATAGGAGTACCGCAGGGATCAGTAATTATCCCTCTGTTGGACTGTAAGAGGGTTACTTATTATGTCTTTATAAACGACCACTATATTTGTAAAATTTGACATTTATTATTGTGAAATCAGTGACAGCTTATAAAATGATCAGTTTGTTGATAGTGAAGCGTTTAAAAAAAAACAAGTTTGTGAAAAAATTGATGTTACATGTGAAGGTTTTCGTTGGATGATTTTTTATGATTTTAGTAAAGGCCTAACTCAACAACAATGCATAGATTTGCTTCGTTCAACTTTTGGCAATGAAGCACCATCAGAAAAGACTGTTTACAATTGGTTTGCAGAATTTCGTCGTGGTCGTGCGTCCGTCAGTGATGAATCTCATAAAGGTCATCCAAAATAGGTTTTGATTCAAAAAAACATCAATGCTGTGCGCAAAATGATTGAAGAAGATCGGCATGTGACTTACCGTGAGATAGAGGCATCCTTTTGCATATCGCAGACTGTAATACATTCGATTTTGCATGAACATTTAGCTGTGAAAAAGATCTGTTCCCGATGGATTCCGCATACTTTGACCAAAGCTCAAAAAAAGGCTCGTGTTGATTGGTGTAACGACTTTTTTTCCTCATTGTCAAACAAAAAATTCGTGGACAGCGATTTTCATCACTTCAAGAAGTTGTTGAAGCCTTCGAAAACCATGTTTTTGAGATACCAACTTCAGAGTGGAAAAAATGTTTCGAGAATTGGTTTGAACGCATGCAAAACTGTATCAATCTTAAAGACGAATATTTTGAATAGAAATAAAACAGGTTGTTCCAAAAAAAAACTAGACAATGTTTACAATATCCCCCTTCAAACTCTATACAGATGGCAGCACATAACGACTACACTAAATAATTCAAGAATTAAAACATTCTAAAACAATGGTTTCTGGAAGCGAGCTAACCATCTTCTAGTTTAATGACAAAACACTATCTTAGGTTAGGTTAGTAAGTGTTTGGTTAGAAGAAGCCGAGCGAAGCGAGCTACCCATCTTCTAGTTTAATGACATAAATAAAAGTTCTGCACAGTCTCACTTGTTTAGAATCTCTGTATGGGTGCATTCGATTTGACGCTCCGAGCGTTCCGAGCACGCTCTGTACACTCAAACGTGTTCGATTTGACGCTCGGAGTACACTCAGTTGCATTCGTTTTGCGATCGAACGAGCATTTAGAGTGCGCTCTATGTGTTCGGGGTTTTAAGACAGAGCATATGGAGTATGATTTAAAAAAGTGGGGGAACAGCGGGAAAGAAATGAAAGTTTAAAATTAAATTATAAATAAAATAAAAATAATAGCCTTAGACAAATAACAATAGACAAATAATATTGTTATTTGTTTATAGCTACAGAGTACGGCCATTTTATGTATTTTTTGTGACGTTCTGTAAACAGCAAAAAAATTATTAAAATACACCGTGCATAAAATTAAAATGGAAAAAATTCATTAATTGTTATTTAATTTTTAATTAATTTTATTTCTTAGTCATTGAAAAAAAATCAAGGAAAAACCGAGGTATATAATTTTGATTCATGACTGACGTGAACTAATCTGACAGTAAAAACGCCGCCTAAAATTGTAGGGTTAGATTTTATAAACATTACGTCACAAGAACGCTCGCTCCGTTAGTGCTCTATTCATGACGTCACCATCAACTGTTCGCTCAGCGCTCGCTCTACTCTGTACAACTCGAATGCACCCTATATTGAACAAATGACGTATATGTGACGCAGTGGGATGTTGTAAATCTACACCAAAAATCTTTCTTAGTTTTTGTAAAAACTTAGTAGTCCTCGTATTAGAGGATGAAAATTATGAGTGGATTTGAAATTTGAACCAATATCCCCGTCTTCTGTAGGACACCGCAGAAACACTTTGATATAATTAACAGGGTTTTTAAAAATTTAACAGGGTATTGTAGCCCAGGGGTGTATATTATTTCTCCTGAATAATTTATATGGTTGTATGACGAAAGGTACAAAATTCCATCGCCAGAGGTGTTAAAGTCGTGGTTCGAACTCCGAATAAATTATTCAAGGCATATCTTCATTCATATTTTATTATAGGAAATCATTCTAATAGCGGTTTTCCTCTTAAGTTTTTCCTAAAAAGTAAAATAAATAAAATAAAACAGTGCTGTAAAAATTTACGTTTTAAAAATGAGTGACATTTATTTCGAGCAACGGTGTGCTATATGGTTTTGCTTCAGACTTGGATATCTAGTGCAACGGAAACTTCAAAACTTCAGCAGGCCTACGGAGATAGTGTTTTCTCAAGGACCCAGGCTTTTTGGTGGTTTAAGGCATTTTCAGAAGGAAGAGAGTTGATTGAAGATAAATCACGCAGCGGAATGCCCTCATTTTCAAGAACCGATGAAAACGTGGACAGAATCCGTGATCTTGTGCGTTCAGATCGTCGGTTGACAGTCAGAATGATCAGGGAAAAATTGAATTTGACTCACACTACCGTTCATCAGATTTTGGCCAATGAATTGGGCATGAGAAAAATTTCCGCAAAAAGCAGTTTCAATAAACGAGTTTTTTGCCAGTAAAAACATTTCTGTAGCTCCTCAGCCTCCTTATTCACCTTACTTGAGTCCTTGTGACTTTTTCCTCTTCACAAAGATTGAAAAAATCGCCTCAAGGGGCGTCATTTTGGGACACTCGAATCATCAGTTGAAAGCTTTTCCAATATCCGAGTTCCAACATGCTATGAGGATTGAAAGAATCGTCTCCAGCACTGTGTGGCGCCCAAGAACGTTATTTTTAGGGAGATAATATTGAATTGTAATTCTATTCGAATAAAAAAATAATAATAATATTAAAATCAGTCTGGTTATTTAATTTACAAACCTCGTATATTGATTAAATGTAACTTTTAGGCCCGGTCTTTCCACCTTCAGATAAAGTCCCAGGTAACTATCTGACAGATAAGGTTATTTGTAACTTCATCTGCTGAGTAAATGTCAATACCAGTCAGTGAATCCAATACGTCAGTCTCATTATCCGTTAGATAACTATCCGATAGATACATTTGTATAGAAAGAAGGGATGACATTTACTCAGCAGATGAAGTTAAAAATAACCTTATCTGTCAGATAGTTACCTGGGACTTTATCTGAAGGTGGAAAGACCGGGCCTTAGTAAATAAAATGTTTAAATGTTCTTCAATGTTTGTCAAAAAAAAGGACAAGCTTCTGCTTCAACCCAATATATGGTATATTTCACTCCGGAAGTCAAGTTTCGATTACGGTTAGGTTATCATCTAGTGCCATTCCACGATTGGCCTAGTACAGGGTGTCGGCAACCTTTCAGTGACAAAGAGTCAAATCTATATTGAAAACAAAAACAATAACGTGGAAGAGCCGTTAAAAAATATATGCTATATTTAAGAAAAAAAACCTAAGAATTGTTATTAATATATAGTGCATAAATAAATTAATATTTATTTATACATTTAGTTTGTGATACCTATTGCACTTATATTTATTGCATTTATTATATTAATACTTATTGCACTTGCCAGTATATTACAATATAATAATTTTTTTACTGGGACGATTGCTACTTGCATAGTGTTCGATAAGACATCAATATTTGGTATATATTCAGTAATCTTTAACTTAAGGCAGCACTCAAGTTTCAGGTCAGTAAGATTACTTCTTAACTGACTATTAATTTCATATGTGAAAAGATTTGCTCACAGTAATGTGTGGATCCGAAAATTGTCAGTAGTCCAAAAGCATATTTTTTTAAATGATTGAACGATTCTGGAAAACGATTCCAAGCTTCTAAAACAACTTGAACATCTTGAAGATTGCGAATTTCGGTCCACATATGCTGGATAAAATAAACTTGTCTCTTTTTAAACTTTCCAGTTCAGAATTAAGTTTTAAGAATATATTATTCCATAAATCTTTGGATTTCAAATCCAATAATTGAAGTTCAAATTGTACCTGTTTAATCAATGGGAATGGTGATAAATAATTGCTGCATATCTACTTCAATTGGTTTTGTCAAAAGAGCTAGTGTAGCTTTATATTTTCTAAACTCTTTAAATCTTTCTCCAAAAGCTTCTTGCATGCTAACAATAGTTTGTGCAAAAAAATTGCATTAATAACGTTGTTATTGTTGTTATGTGTTTGAAAATTAATAAAATGTAAAAATGTTTCTGCACGTATATCATTCATCAGAAATTACTTCTTCTAAAACGGAATATGCAACAACTCGGGGAATTACCGAGCGTGAATTGCACCGTAAAACATACTGAACAATACAAAACCTGTATAGTACAGGCATAAAGTTGAAAATTAAAAAATAAATTATATTAAAATAAAAATCAGCCAATTTTCAAAGAGCCACAATATTTTCTTAAAGAGCCGCAGGTTGCCGACCCCTGGCCGTGTAAATGGACCTCTCTTATTTACTAGATATCTACAAAACCCTAAAGTATATGAAAACTCACACTCAACACAATTTTTTTTTTAAATTACTAAACTTTTCCTCTCTGTAAGTTCTTTTAAAAATTATTAAAATTAAACAGGTTTTTGCCTGAGCTTTCCTAAGCTTTTCACTGTTAAATTATGAAACAGGCGGTAAAGTACTACAAGGAGAGAATTGTTATTATTTTTATTAAAAATTCTATTAATACAACGGAAGTATTGTACTTAATGAAAAAAGTTATAAGAGAAAATGAATTTTCTGAAAATTTTAAATAGAAAGCAATTGACCTTATGTTTTAACAAAGTTATGATTACTTTTGATTCAAAAAAAATCTACACTGTTGAAATCTTGAAACAGTCAGACTAGTTCTTGGAGTTAGAAATTCATAAACTTAGTAAAAGAATATTATGAAGCCATGAACTGAGCGCTCATTAAACTGATACTCTGTCCGAAAACATGGTATACATTTGATTTTTTTTTGTCCGAAAATATCAGGTCATCAAGGATGAAATTTGTAGTTAATAATATTGCCAACTTTAACAGCTTATTATTTGACATTGGCTTAATATTTTACCGTTGTTTTTTTTTTGCTGGAAAGTTACACATCTCCCCTGTTTAAAGAAATCCTTATATTCTCAAAAAAGTATCAAAAACTTTTTTTTAAATTAATTTTGTTGAAAATGGAACGTTCGGAAATTTGCACTAGTAGTTAAACTAAGTCATAACTGTGACACTTTGGCCTTGAAAATCTTATCTCCATCCGACGTGCCGATTATCGTTGAAACCCGGTGGAAAAAGTTGCGATTTTTGAAGGCTTGACCGTTGGACTGTCAGCCGTGCCTTCTCGTAAGATCACTTTTTACATCTGGTTGCAGCTAAAATCGACACGTCTCTAATCCCGCACGATTCCGACACGGCTTACGAGAAGGCACGGCTTACGAGAAGGCACGGCTTACGAGAAGGCACGGCTTACGAGAAGGCACGGCTTACGAGAAGGCACGGCTTACGAGAAGGCACGGCTGACAGTCCAATGGTCAAGCCTTCAAAAACCGCAACTTTTTCCACCGGGTTTCAACGAAAATAGGCACGTCGGATGGAGACAAGATTTTCAAGGCCAAAGTGTCACAGTTATGACTTAGTTTAACTACTACTCGCACTATTATGAAGTACGATTCCTTACGTGGAACTACGGCCTCGCAGACCGCGAGAAACATTAATAGTGTATTTCTCTAGTGTTACTACGCAGGCAATATCAAATTGTTTCAGCAAATTTCGTACAGGTAACTTTAAAAAAAAACTGTCTCATAGATCTCAGCAGAAATATACTGCAACCAACTGGATGAAATGACACAAAAACCTAAAGAAAAACAGCCTAGATTGGTCAACAGATCGACTCCTATCTTATTGCGTGATATCGCTAGACCACACACTGCACAAATGACTGTGGCAAAACTACAGGAATTGGAGTTGGAACTTCTTCATCATCCTCCATACTCACCAGACCTAGCCCCCACTGACTACCACTTCTTCCGCAATTTGGACAACTTTTTAATAGGAAAACAGTTTAATTCCGACAATGTTGTAAAACTGGCCTTCCAGGAATTCATTAACTCTCGTCCGCCAGGGTTTTATACCACCGGCCTGAACAACCTGCCGCTTAAATGGAAAAAGTGTATAGACAATATGGGTGCATACTTTGATGAATAAAATAATTCCTTATATTTGTTATCAACCAACTTTGCCTTTTTTTCCACAAATTTCATCCTTGACGACCTAATAACTATGATGTTGGCAAAACTGATATCGAATAAAAATCAATATAAGCAGGAATCAATTATTAAAATTTGCATGATTCTGCGTATATTAGCAAAACAAAAACGTTTCTTGATTATACCTAGGAAATCCTAAAAAGCTGCTTAATGCGTGTCGTTTAAAAATTAATATCGGGTCGGGTACGGCCCGCGGGCCATATGTTGGACATCAATGGTATAGCTGTTTCTGATTATACCTACGAAATACTAAAAAGCCGGTCAATGCTTGTCGTTTAAAAATTAGTATCGGACCGGATACGGCCCATTGGCCATATGCTGGACATCAATGGTATAGCTGTTTCTGATTATACCTACGAAATCCTAAAAAGCCGCTCAATGCGTGTCGTTTAAAAATTAGTATCGGACCGGATACGGCCCATTGACCATATGCTGGACATCAATGGTATAGCTGTTCCTGATAATACCTAGGAAATCCTAAAAATTCGCTCAATGCGTGTCGTTTAAAAATTAATATCGGGTCGGGTACAGCCCGCGGGACATACGCAGGGCATCAATGTTATAGCTGTTTCTGATTATACCTAGGAAATCCTAAAAATTCGCTCAATGCGTGTCGTTTAAAAATTAGTATCGGACAGGATACGGCCCACGGGCATAACATTGACACAAAATTATTTAATCAAGCCAAGGTATAAACTGACTGGAGAGCTAAGAGCTATATTCTCGCTAAGTGAGCTGCTTGGTGGAGGTACGTCGTTCCCACCTCCCATCACTCAGTTCGTGACCGACCGCATACCGCAAGACCCGCTAGCACCCAGGAACTTAGCGTTACGGTCTGACACACAGGAATTAGGGCTTATATATATATATAACTGTAGATTTGATAATGGTATTACATAAATGTTTAATAAAACAATTTGTGAAACTATACCAAGTGCAACATTTAAAAACCGTTTACCTACTAGCAAGGTGTTAAGAATCCGTTCTTGTTTTTATCACGCGTCAATTTCATGATGTCGATATTATTTCTCCGTCTTTGTCTTTATCCTTTCCTTTGGATTATGTCACGTCCGAAACAAACGATTTCTTGTTGACTGTGGTTTCTTATTATTTCTTTAGTAACATATTTATTCAATTCTTTTATACTTGTCAACAATGTATCTTTTTATGGCTTTGAAGGTACAAGGTGTCTCAAAAGAAATTTTATATTTATTTAGCTTACTGCGTGAACGCAACGTATCCGAGAGGCGCGGGGGTTATGTCAATCGGTAGCCTGGCTCTTGGGAATTCAGTCGCTATGGAGCGTTTCTCGGGAGCAGACCGCGCGTTATGCGTGCGAGAGTTTTACAAAAACGGTGATTCGGCGACTGTAGCGCGTAGAAAATTCTGCAGTATTCGAGGTTTTCGCCACTTAAATGATGCGCCAAGCATGCCTCTCATTCGATATTGGGTTAAAAAGTTTGAAGAGACTGGTACAACGCTGGATAAATCAAAATCCGGGCGACCGAGGTCATCAAGAACGGTAGAAAACGTGGAGAATGTTAATCAGTCTGTTCGTGACGACCCGAACCTTTCAATTCGGAAGCGCGCAAGTGCTTTAAATGTGCATAGATCATCATTACATCGCATTATGCACAAAGACCTAAAGCTGCACCCCTACAAAATTCAATTGGTGCAAGAATTAAAGCCCCAAGATGCCAGTCAGAGGCTTAATTCTCAGGCAAATTGATCTCCCGGAGAGGTGACATAAATTGGCCTCCACGCAGTCCAGATTTAACCCCTATGGACTTTTTCCTATGGGGTTATCTTAAATCTAAAGTTTACGCCAATAAACCGACTTCACTGGCACATTTGAAAGAAAATATCCGTCACGAAATGGCAGCCATCCCTGAGTCCACCTGCCGAGACGTCATAAGTAATTTTACTGTTCGATTAAATGAGTGCCGAGAACGCGAGGGTCTACATTTAGACGATATTATTTTTAAGAAATAAATCCCCAAAAAGTGTATTTTAATAATTAATAAACATTTTTTCTATATACGGTTTACTTTTTTTTTAATCGATCCACTAAATATAAAATTTCTTTTGAGACACCTTGTATAATCAAAAAACCTTTACAACGTTAAAATACCTACAAAACTCTGAAATGTCTGAAAATTCACTATTCACGTAATTTTTTTATAATTGTGCTTATATTAAATTAATTTTCCATCTATAATATAGTTAGGATAATAAAAGGTTTCCATTTTGGTTAATAATTACCAATTCTATTAGTCTATAAAATCAACACACATTCAGACCCCGATAAAATCGAATGATGTCGGTAAACGACGTATCGATTGCCCATAAAAGACAATAGAGTCGGTAAACAGATTCAGGTTTAGCAGTACTTATTCAATATCTCAATACATGAATACATAAAGCAATACAACTGCAATCAAAATAAATACATTCTACATCATACTTGTTTGAGGACTTTAATTTTGTTTGTCAAATAAATTTAGTTCGTAGATATTTAGTTTTTTGGGATTTATTCAGAAATTAAAACAAAAACAGGTGTGGTCACCACAGGATCAACCGCCATCACAAAGTACTTGTATAAAATATATTCTAGCAGCAGAGTAGAAATAACTTGGCCTAATATTTTCTAACAGATATTATTTATCATAACCATGGAAACGTTACATATAAGTATGAAAAAAAAACAGCTGTGGCTACCACAGGACCGACCGCTATCATAAGGTACTTGTATAAAATACATTCTAGCAGCAGAGTAGAAATAACTTGGCCTAATATTTTCTAACAGATATTATTTATCATAACCATGGAAACGTTACATATAAGTATGAAAAAAAAACAGCTGTGGCCACCACAGGACAGACCGTCATCATAAAGTACTTGTGTAACAGAGATATTATTTATCACGACCATGGAAATGTTACATATAAGTATGAGAAAATTGAGACTTTCAAAAGTTTTTCGTTTTATCAAAAAATGTCACAAATATAAGTTGTTAGTTATTGCTTTTATAGCAACTTTTGTTCAATAAATTTTTTCGAAATATTTTTCTGTTAAATATTCGCAAAAATCTTAAAATCGACACGAGTTAACTTCCATTTCTAGTCAACCGATTTTTACCAAAAGTGATCAACTCGTGCCGTTGATGTCAAAAGCTTAAATATGAAGTTTCATAAAAATCCTTTTAGCCGAATTTGCTCTGCACGTGTACACAGACAGACTTACGGACAGACAGACGGACGGACAGACAGACAGACAGACAGACAGGCAGACAGGCAGGCAGACAGACAGACACACAGACAGACAGACAGACAGACCGACAGACATCATGCTAAAAATAGTCAAAACGTTATGTAGGGACCTCAATTCGTGGAGATCCATCGAAATCTCGAAATGTCAAAATCGGTATGTCACAATACCTCCCTTATATATGTTGGCGGTCGGTAAAAAGTCATTCAGTTTTTAAATGGTAGCGCGCTCTTGAGTGTATTGAGCCGCCCTTACGCTGGTGTGTCCCAACCACATTGGTTTTTGAACACTGCTCTACAATGTTGTGTAGTATTTATACTATATTTACCTGTACTACCAAATATTGAAGACGAGACATACCTGAAACAGAAATATAAAATTAAATATTTGTTACTAAATATGCAAACATACACTTAAAGATAAATTCAGCTCTGGACAGTAACTCAGCTTTGTCTCCCTGATTTCACAGCAAGAAAACAGTAAATGAGCTATAACAGTCAGCTCTGGGATCGACTTAAGTATTTAGTACGTTCATACTTTCATAATTATAATTTATTATTGTTACACTACATTCTACTGTTATATACACTTATATTATATATCCTATTGTAGTTCCGATGAAGAATAAATCTTATTCGAAACTTGTCAGCTGATTTGATTGGTTTTCATTGCTGTCCGCAACCCGTACAACCTCCTTCTTTAGTATTTAGTACTTAAAACGACTACCTGTTTATTCAGCTCTGACTCTCGGTTTTAACAATAGAAACAGTCAAGGCCGGCTCAGAGGTCGGGACTTCGGGGATTTTTCCCGAGGCCCCGCGCTTAAAGGGGCCCCGCGCTTTCATATTTCTAATAATTATTGGTAGCTAGGGCAAGTTTTTGACACCAAATGCAACGTTTTTTACAAGTCGGATGTGCATCTTCTGCTCATGCGTCGATTTCGTAGTCATGAAATACTAAATAAAGTCAATATTACAAGCAAAATTTCTCAAAAACGTGGAATACAAATTTCTGTAGTTTTAGAGCACCTAAAACAACTTTTAAATTTTTTTAAAAGTTACAGAAATTCTGGGTTTGATGATGCGATAATTAGTAATGGTGAAATATGTAGTAGTTTAAATATATCACCAGAATTTAAAACGAAACGAATTTCCAAAAAACCAAAAAAAACCAAAACCGATGCAAAACGGTTATTTAAAGTAGACTATTTTTTTAAAATTGTAGATTGTGCTGTTGTTGTTCTGGATGAAAGATTTGAACAGTATACTCGTTATAATGATGTATTTGGTTTTTTACACAACATTGGAAATTTAAAAAATAAAAACTATGATGAATTAAAAAAATATTGCAAAGATCTTCATATATTTCTTCAAGAGTTAAAATTTTTGTCACAAATTATTCAAGAGAATACAACTCCATTTTAGATTGCCTGAAACAAATTTGCAAAGATAATATAGACGATGTATATCCCAATACATATACTATAGCATTGAGAATTATGCTAACAACGCCTGTTTCAGTAGCTTCCGCCGAACGCAGTTTTTCCAAATTAAAATTAATTAAAAATTATCTAAGATCGACCATGCAACAAGATAGGTTAGAGGGGGTGGCTATGTTGTCAATAGAGCAGGAGGTAACAAAACAGATAAATTTTGATGATATTATCGAGGAATTAGCAGTAAAAAAAGTTTGTACGAAATAGGAATAAAAAATATTATGTTATGTATGTATATTATTGAATATATTGAAGAAATAAATATTTCATTAAATAAATTGATAAAATTATGTTCATGTATCATTTCTTCCTTTTTGGGTAGGGGCCCTGCATATAATATTTTCCCGAGGCCCCGCAAAACCCACAGCCGGCACTGGAAACAGTAACCCTAATCCATTGCTTTACAAAACAATTTCTAAAATAATTAAAAAACAAACCTAAATAATAAAATAGAAAATTTAATTTCCACTCTGACTGTAAATAAAAAATGAATCCTCATCTCTTTGAGCGTGTTGTGGCGTTCAAAAATGGTTAAAAGTTTAATAATTGCTGGCTTTTTTGCTCTATAACTCATCACATACGCAGGTTGTAATTTATATTTTATATTCGCTTTTGAACAATTTCGGTCATAATTTCAAAAATTGATACAAAATTACTAACAGCCATGAAAATTTCATATTTGCTCTAGTTCAGTTTTCAATTGTATCTGTTGGGACTATAAACATAAAGCTATACAGAGACATAAAAAACAAATTTAAAAGCAATTAATTTTTTGGAACGTTCTTTGTACATTTTTAACAAGTTCTAAAACAATGTTGTGCACAGCATCATTACTCTGATTGAGTACCTGAACTCTCTATGTATACGCGATCTATGATATTAGATAACTTACGAATCAAAATACTTTAAGATCAATTGCACAAACTGTTGGTGTCAGTACTGGATCTGTTTTTAACTTCTTAAAAAAAGAAAAGTTTCGATCAAACAAATTTCAAAATCATCAAGAATTGTTAGAAAGGGACGCAGCAGTACGTATGGATTTTTATTTTGAAATGTTTGAAAAAATTAATTCCGACCCAACAATGCTTCAAAGAATTTTATTTACTGACGAAGCAACGTTTACTCTAAATGGTGAAGTGCACAGACCAAATTTTATGTACTGGAGTCGAGAAAATTTACATTTGTTTCATTCCTCCAGAACTCAAAGGCCGCAAAAATTAAATGTTTGTGCAGGGATAATAGGAACCAATATTATAGGTCCTTTTTTTATTGACGGTAACCTTAATGCCGCAAAATATCTAGATCTTTTGCAAAACCAAATATTACCTGCGTTGCGAAACCTGAATATTAATGGACAAGTATGGTTTCAACATCATGGCGCACAAGTCTATTATTCTAGAATAGTTAAAGAATATTTACACAGAACTTTCCCAAATAGCTGGATTTGAAGAGGATGGTGGATGAATTGGCCAGCGAGATCTCCGGATTTGGCACCCAATGATTTTTTTTATTGGGGATATTTAAAGGCCAAAGTATATAATGGAGAACTTAGGGATGTTGCTGAACTGCAAGACAAAATTGTTCAAGCATCCAACAATATACCTCAAGAGCAATTGCTGAATGTTTTAAACCATTTTTATGATCGTTTAACATTTTATATGCAAGTAAACGGAGAAACTTTTGAACATTTATTATAAGTATTTATTTATTATTATTATTTTTTTTTTATTTGTATTTTCAATAAAATATTTTGATTTTGTAAGTAAATATGGTTTTTTCTATGTTGCAAATGAAAATGAACACGATTTATATTGCTGCCAAAAACTGTATCCATGGTAATGACATAGTACATGTTGAATTAAAACATAAATTCAGTGTATATAAAAAATTACCTACTGTATATATCTACATCTATATGTACATACGTATGTATATACTCACATACCGTACATAGAAGCACATCCTACATAACCATGATTTTCATTATAAAATTAACAAAAATTTCTACCAATACCTTTCCAATCGCTCCAATTTTGGTCTCCATGGAATCCAAAGACCAAAGTCCACACTATGAAACACTTTTTCAAGTATCCACTGCACTTTTACCACTTAAAAATAACTAAAAACGCCAAAACAATGTAAACACGACTTGTAAAAATCTAGCGTCACTACTAATCAAAATGGCTAACACTGATAAAGCTCATTAAGGAATATAGTCATTAAAAATTAATAAATAAGGAACAGAATTGCTTAAAATAATTGTTAATGGGACTAAACACATACATTGATATTTTATCAATATTATACAAGTGGTTAAAGTTATACAAGGTGTCTCAAAAGAAATTTTATATTTAGTGGATCGATTAAAAAAAAAGTAAGCCGTATATAGAAAAAATGTTTATTAATTATTAAAATACACTTTTTGGGGATTTATTTCTTAAAAATAATATCGTCTAAATGTTGACCCTCGCGTTCTCGGCACTCATTTAATCGAACAGTAAAATTACTTATGACGTCTCGGCAGGTGGACTCAGGGATGGCTGCCATTTCGTGACGGATATTTTCTTTCAAATGCGCCAGTGAAGTCGGTTTATTGGCGTAAACTTTAGATTTAAGATAACCCCATAGGAAAAAGTCCATAGGGGTTAAATCTGGACTGCGTGGAGGCCAATTTATGTCACCTCTCCGGGAGATCAATTTGCCTGAGAAAATTTCACGAACACGTTGCAGAGACATATTGGACGTGTGTGAAGTTGCTCCGTCCTGTTGGAACCATGTATTACCCAATGCAAAACTTTTTTATTATTGAAGATGAGGTATAACGTTAAATTTGAAATTTGCTAGATACTACATGATCTATAATAGCCTATGTTTATAATAACAAATGACTTTCAAATACTTTACATATTCTTAGATATACCTTATACTTTTATTTAATTTGAAAGGCACGAAAATTATTTTTACAACCAAGTCACAAAAATGTAGTTTTAGAGTAGGGTATCAAAGGAAAGCCCTTGGTACGTGGATTAACGATCAAAATTTTATTTTTGTAAAATAAATTATTTTGACGCGATTTTTGCCAAAATTGTGCAAATAAAAATTTGTCCCACACCGTGTAGGCTAGATGGTTTAAACTAAAAATCTGAAAAAAATCTAAGTAATGTACATTGGTGTGAACCGGAATAGTACAACAGGAAATTTTGATCAGAATATGTTTTTGGAAAATAACGCATTTTTTGTGTTTTTAACTAAAATATGTTAAATATTTAATTCGCTATGTAACACAGTAGATAAGTAAGCGCTCGTAGCGTAGTGTGTTTCGTCGTTGCTTTGTAATTTGGAAACTAGAGTTCGATTCCTGTCAATTTTTATTTTTATTTTTTTTTGCATTTTTATTTTGTTTAAATTATTTTGTCAAAATTCTAGTTATATTTTGGTAAATGTTGCATATAATTATTAAAAGTGTAAATTTAATAACCAGTGAAAAGTGTTGAAATTATAATTTAATTCTATGTTTGAATGTATACGAAATCAGACGGCGGGGCTTATGATTTATGCAACCAATGGAAGCCATAGGCGCAATTTTCAAAATCTTAATGAACCTTGCTAGATAAAAATACTGCACATATTTAGAAACTTAAATAATGGTATTAGCCATTCGAATTAAATTTCATAAAAAAATATTTTGACATAAAATTTGTTTTGGCATCCCAAATAATCATCATTCACTTACTAAATACTTGCGAAACCCTGAAATGTGTGAAAATTCACACTTCACTTCAATTTTTGTTTATCAGTGTTCAACTTAAACATTTGGAATAACCTGTAAGTAAAATGTCAAACACGTGAAAAGTATTTTTTTATTGATTTTAAATTTTCAAGTATCCCAATTTGTCCGAATTACAGTTATTATGGTAAATAAATTTTGCAAAATATTCAAAGAGATTAAAATGAGTGACAGCTAGCAGGAATTAATATGAACATATATTGAAATATTTAAATTCTAGTAATTGGTAATAAATTAAATTTTATTGCATGCAGTTTAATGAATTTCATATAATTCGTTAGTAATTTTATTCATTTTATGTTGGTAATATAATTAACGAATAGATTAAAAGGGTAATATACTTCTAAAGAGTTAGATTTACTATTTCCCTGTTGTTAAAATTGTATGTCGTACTGTCTTAATTTCTATTAAATCAGGAGCCAGAACCATGAGCGCAGAATTTCAGTCAAAGAGGGCAAAATATGAAACATATTTTTAAAATTTTTAGTAAATTATTAAATAAACTTTCATAAATACAGATCACTTATTCGAATAGAATTTGAAAGCGTACGCGATCATTGGCAAATTGGCATTAATGTCTTTTTCTATAAAATCTACTCTTCTTTTTCTTCTTCTTCAGCTTTTTCATTTTCATATGGGGTCGCTGTTACTGACGAGTCTCGTCCATTCTCTTCTATGCAAATACTAAGGTGACCAACTTCTTTACAATGAAAAGGAGGACACAAGAAAATATCGTTTTTTTTTCATTTTATTATTTGCAACAATAATACACTATAATATGATAAATGTAAAATAAAAACTTTGTTGAAAAACACTTATAATGATTAATTATTATTTAAACGAGTACTTATCAATCGAATGAATATTTTTTATCAAAGTATCATCTTCTAACAATAATTGGTAATATCTGAACAAGAAATATCCTTCATATTGAATTTTACGGCAAGTGCTGCAGCTAGAGTATCAACATTCAATCTAGATTTCTCACTTGTCCAAAAATTATAAGCAATTGAAAAAACTCTTTCAACTGCTGCATTAGTTCAAGAATAAATAAATTTTCGCATGGAATATGTTCATTTTTAAAATGGCTGAATATTTCTACCCATTTTTAGGGTTTTGTAGGTATGACCAAAAAACCCTTATACCGTCATTTTGTCGTCTGTCTGTCTGTCTGTCTGTCTGTTCGGTAAAAATTGTACCCAAATGGCTAAACCTAGAGAGTTGAAATTTGGCATGCTTATACAACTCTTTGACCCGCACATAGGAAAAATACTAAAACATCTAAAAAACATACCCCTCTAAAAATATAAACAAATATGTGCTGATCGAAAACTAAAATATTTTTTTAAAAATCTGAGTAGGGTATCAAATGAAAGCCCTTAGTACGTGGATTAAGGATCAAATTTTTATTTTTGCAAAATAAATTATTTTGATGCGATTTTTGCCAAAATTGTGCAAAAAAATTTTTGTCCCACACCCTGTAGCCCAGATGGTTTAAACTAAAAATTTAAAAAAATTCTAAGTAATGTATATTGTTGTGAACCGAAATAGTACAACAGAAATTTTTGATCAGATTATGTTTTCAGAAAATAACGCATTTTTCTTGTGGTTTTTGGTTCACAAAGTACAAAAGTTATACCAATGTAAGACACTCACATGCATAGCGTGCGATGGCTACATGCGTTAGAGCGCTCTTAAACTCGCTGGAAAACGAAGGGTTTCGAGTTCGAGTACGGAGTGAATTTTATTTTTTCTGTTTTATTTTTTTGCATTTTTATTATGTTGAAATTATTTTGTCAAAATTCTAGTTATATTTTGACAAATGTTGCATTTAATTTTTAAGAGCGTACATTTAATAACCAGTCTTATTATATGATTAATAGACGATAAATTATTTTAAAAATATCGTTCATTTTGCCGTGATTACTACAAAGTAAAATTTGTCCTACACACTCAGCATGCCGCCTTCACTTCTTATATACCTGCGAAACCCTGAAATGTGTGAATATTCACACTTCACATCAATTTTTTATCAATTTCAACGTATTATTTGTTTACTTAAAAGGATGTAGAGAAACAAACAATATTTGTTAAAATTATAGTAAAAATTGACTTACATTTTGAATTACAATAATATTTAGATTAATTTATAATCCTTCATGGTGTAACTGAGAATACACCAGGATGTATACACGAAAACAAACGAACCACATAACCCACGCCGGTCTGTACTAGTTTGTTTACTTAAAATTATTTTACCAACACAAACGTACCGTCCTTTTTACCAACAAACAATATACAATGAAATATATACGTTTCTAATCAGAAACAGTGGCAGATCCTCATGAAGAGCCAAGGAGCCAAGGGTTATCTTTTAAATCTTTACAAACGACCACTAGATGGCAATATTGAAATGTGTCAATACTATATTTTAAAATTTGACATTTGTTATTGTGAAATCAGTGGCAGCTTATAAATTGACAGAGTAGATATTGACAGTGAGCGTTAAAAAAATCAAGTTTGTGTAAAAATGGATATTACTCGTGAATGTTTTCGTTGGATGATTAACTACGATTTTAGTAAAGGCCTAACTCAACAACAATGCATAGATTCGCTTCGTTCAACTTTTGGTAATGAAGGACCATCAGAAAAGACTGTTTACAATTGGTTTACAGAATTTCGTCTTGGTCGTGCGTCCGTCAGTGATGAATCTCGTGAAGGTCGACCAAAATCAGTTGTGATTCAAAAAAACATCGATGCTGTGCGCAAAATGATTACTGCAATACGATTTTGCATGAACATTTAGCTGTGAAAAAGATTCGCGATGGATTTCGCATAATTTGACCGAAGCTCAAAAATTAACCGTCTTCCAAGATGAACCGAAACCCACAAAAGTTGTTCGTTCACGAAGCACTTCCAAAAACATGAGCCCTTGTTTCTTCGGTTGTACTGGACATGTCGCAACCATTCCTTTAGAGCAGCGGTTCTTAACCAGGGCGTCCCTAGAAGTCCCAAAATTAAAAGAAAAAAAAATATATTTTTACCAGTTCTTGATTTTACAATGACAATAAACTTAATTATTAAACAATAAATTATTAAGAACATTTAAAATATTATTTCAAACATTTTCTTGGGGGGGGGGTCTAGAAAATATTTTAAGCTAATTGGGGGGTCCCGAGTATAAAAAGGTTAAGAGCTGCTGCTTTAGAGGATTGGAGAATAGTTAATGCTAAATGGTATACAATTTGTTTGCCAGAAGTCGTCGACAAAATCAGGAAAAGCAACCAAAAACGTAGCATCATTCTTCATCATGACAATGCAAGCTCCCACACAGCACGTCAAACAACTGATTATTTGAAGCAGAAAAACATCGAATTAATGTCTCATTGCCCGTATTCATCTGATTTATCCCCCAATCACAAATTATAAAACAAGGAAGATAGCGGACTCCCACGTTACGGCTTTGGACAGCGATAGTTGCGACATTCGTGGTTGTAATATGAACTAGGATTAAGTAGTATGCAACCCGCAGTGCACACAACTATATTTTTATATTTTAAATTGCTATGAATCGCGCGATCATTAATTTTCTACCAAAATTGAAAAATAAAATGTAATTTTGGTAGAAAATTAAAGATTGCCTTGAACCGAAAATTATGATTAATTTATTTACAACTCTCCTAATTAATTTCCTAAAATTAAAATTAATTACAATTGTTTAAAGTTAATACTTCAGTAAGCATTAAGTTTTATTATTTTATTTGCAAGCAAGCATATGAAATAAATAAACAAGTATTTATTTTTTACTTTTATATTTACTTTTATTGTACATATTAAATTTAGTCTGTGCCATTTTTTTTATTACACTATTTATATTTCTTTTGCATTTACCATTTAATATATTATTAATTACACTACACCATTTGAAAATAAAAAAAGTGGTGCTAATATTTAAAATTTCTTATAAAATTCCTCACTGTCACAATCACAATTTACTGTTACCTATCGTTACAACGTCAAAAACAATTGCCGTAAATTGCCGATAATGAAGTGTTCTCAAAATGTTGGTTAAAAAAAAAACGCTTTTAGCGCTCTCGGTGGATGGAATATAACTTAAAACCGTTTCAAGGCCGTGTATATGAGTTTCATACTCCTGCCCCCAATGACTTTTTTGTTCCCCAATGTCAAACAAAAAATGCGTGTACAGCGTGTACTTCAGAGTGGAAAAAATGTTTTGAGAATTGGTTTGAACGCATGCAAAAGTGTATTAATCTTAAAGGCGAATATTTTGAAAAGCAATAGAACAGTTTGTTCCAAAAAAATGTTTCCTTTCTTAATTTTTGTAAAAATTTAACAAGTAGCCCTCGAATATATATAAAATACGGTCTTATTTGACCCATATAAACCAAGGCGTATACGTAAGCTCATCGTGTCGAAAGGGTTAATACCAGTTACGCCACTGAGTTAAATCTGTGTCATTTTCCATCAAATTTAGAGGTCAAAAATAAATTACCAAACATTTTATTTATCCATTTGTTTTGAAAATAGATATATCAAATATCCAAATCGAAAAACAAATAAATCACTTTCCTAATCTTAAAATCTGTCACCCTATACAATCAATCTGGTATTTCTGCAGAGCCACAGTGTAGAGGGTCGCTAGGGTGTTGTTACGGGGGCAAGGACCCTTATCTGATGAAACTCCCCTACGTGAGTAGATTTCGAATACCTCTAAAGACACAATTGCTTTTGAAAGCCACGTTGAGGTGTGCGAAAAATTGGCGACACATTACTTTTGTGTATATTCTAGTTAAAGTTAACTGAATTTGACATCATAGTACCAATATAATTTTGGTAAATTCCCTAAAATAACTGACAGAGGAATAATTTTTATCAACATACACCAATCGAATTAATTTACTAAAGAATAATATGAAGGTAAGTGTCCACTCAGCTGGGCTACAGGTACAGCAGGCAACGTAGTAAATGTACAAGGTGTCTCAAAAGAAATTTTATATTTATTTAGCTTACTGCGTGAACGCAACGTATCCGAGGGACGCGGGGGTTATGTCAATCGGTAGCCTGGCTCTTGGGAATTCTGTCGCTATGGAGCGTTTCTCGGGAGCAGACCGCGCGTTATGCGTGCGAGAGTTTTACAAAAACGGTGATTCGGCGACTGTAGCGCGTAGAAAATTCTGCAGTATTCGAGGTTTTCGCCACTTAAATGATGCGCCAAGCATTCCTCTCATTCGACATTGGGTTAAAAAGTTTGAAGAGACTGGTACAACGCTGGATAAATCAAAATCCGGGCGACCTAGGTCATCAAGAACGGTAGAAAACGTGGAGAATGTTAATCAGTCTGTTCGTGACGACCCGAACCTTTCAATTCGGAAGCGCGCAAGTGCTTTAAATGTGCATAGATCATCATTACATCGCATTATGCACAAAGACCTAAAGCTGCATCCCTTCAAAAATTAATTGGTGCAAGAATTAAAGCCCCAAGATGCCAGTCAGAGGCTTAATTTCGTAAATCAGGTGATTGAGTGATTTTCAACGTTTACTAACATTTTGTTTTCGGATGAAGCTCATTTTCATCTTAATGGCCACGTAAATAAGCAGAACTGCCGCTACTGGAATGCAACGAATTCGCAAACATCAGAAACCCCTACATTCGCCTAAAGTGACCGTATGGGCTGCGATGTCGGCGCGAGGAATTATCGGCCCTTACTTTTTTGAAGACGAAAGGGGGCGTGTAGTTACAGTGAATTCAGAGCGTTATGTGGAAATGTTAGACAACTTCTTGGTACCTGAACTGCAAAACTTTCCTGGCTATAACCAAAGAACATGGTTCCAACAGGACGGAGCAACTTCACACACGTCCAATATGTCTCTGCCACGTGTTCGTGAAATTTTCTCAGGCAAATTGATCTCCCGGAGAGGTGACATAAATTGGCCTCCACGCAGTCCAGATTTAACCCCTATGGACTTTTTCCTATGGGGTTATCTTAAATCTAAAGTTTACGCCAATAAACCGACTTCACTGGCGCATTTGAAAGAAAATATCCGTCACGAAATGGCAGCCATCCCTGAGTCCACCTGCCGAGACGTCATAAGTAATTTTACTGTTCGATTAAATGAGTGCCGAGAACGCGAGGGTCTACATTTAGACGATATTATTTTTAAGAAATAAATCCCCAAAAAGTGTATTTTAATAATTAATAAACATTTTTTCTATATACGGCTTACTTTTTTTTTAATCGATCCACTAAATATAAAATTTCTTTTGAGACACCTTGTATTATACTCTGTTCGAAATGCAGAGTGCTCTAAACGCAGATTTATAGTTTTATTTGCGTATTACCGAATTTAAAAATTGTAATATTTTTATGACATAAATCTTGTAAATTTGCCAATATAAAATCCAATTTTTAATGAAGCATCTGAGTAAAAATTTCTTATCATTTGAGAATTTGGGTGAGATTCTAATGTAAATATATGTAAATCCAAACAGTTTTGGAATTGACGCTGGTGAAGATTGAAATTTTCTCGCTTTTATGAAAGTGACAGATGTTGTTGGGTTAGGTTAGGTATGTGTGAGCATTTTTAAATCTATTCTATTGGTTTTACTCAGTGTAAGAAACGGGAACTGGTGAAAATGTACTCACGGAAAATGTGTCGAGTATATGAAAGGAAATATATTGAAAAGCATTGAAGAAAAAATATTTTCCGCTGAGAAAAATGAAGTAGATTGATTACGCTTCGAATGAATTGACAGAGAAATGTGCCATAAAAATATTTACAGAAATATATCACGATTAATAAATGGCACTTTTTATATCGGACCGCTTTTAGTATTTATCAACCAGAGAAAGTATTTAGTCCACAAAACTCAGTTGTGTATGTGAGTTTAGATAGCAATTAGAAGGGACGAGAACCAGTGGTGTAGTTTCAAATATTGTCCCCACTACCACGCAAAAATCTATTTGGAGCCATTGCCCCAAATATATCACGTACAAGTGCCAAAGATTTTACTTATTTGTGGCGAGAAATGATACAAAAAGATATTTCAGTTTCAACGACAAGAAGACCAATTAAAAAATTGATGTGAAGTGTGAATTTTCACACATTTCAGGCTTTCGCAGGTATTTAGTAAGTGAATAATGATTATTTGGGATGCCAAAACAAATGTTATGTTAAAATATATAATATATATATATATATATATATATATATATATATATATATATATATATATATATATATATATATATATTATATATTTGAGTAAAATTCTTGTTTAATAATCGTCAGTAATTTATTGTAAAATATTACAGACACGTTTCGATTGGATATTCAATCATCCTCAGTCCAATATTGAAGTCAATGATAAAAAATGTGGAAATATTTGACATGAATTTTTTATCATTGACTTCAATATTGGACTGAGTATGATTGGATTAGTAGAGTATATTAAACTTATATTTGTGAAACTTACCGAGTGTTTTATTTATTAATCTTATATTAAATATGTTTCACCGAGAAAACACGGACTCCTCTGTCAATTATATTAAGATAGAAGCTACAAAAAGAGCTATTAAATTCGAAGAGAGGATAATAAGACATCAAGGAAAACGCGTCCTAAATGTTGCCAGAGCAAACGCTATGTTGCCAGTCCGGTTACTTAATTTACACGCCTCGTATATTTTAGAAGTGAGGACCTTTTTTCTGTCCATTAATAACAATAAAAAATGATGCCCCAGATTTTACTCAAATATTTCTTGGCCTCTCCAGATTTTAAGGGCTTGCACTGACACATGAATGACGGTAGAAAGGTACAAAACACTACCTATAAAACACTAATAAGACACTTCTGATACCATCATTTAATGGAAATAAAAGACTGTTCTAATCCTTCGATTTAATGAGAAATTATATAGATTTGACCCCCTGTTTTAATAGAAATAAAACCCAACTCTAACCCCCTGATTGCAAAAAGATGAGTAAACAAAAATAAACTCAAAATATTTTCCCGTAAAACTTTGATTTAAAAATAAAATTCCTGAAATTCTGTAAATAGCTCGGCGCCTTCATTATCGACCTTAGAGTGATCAGTCAACGTGGTATGCTGAATAGACGGCTCCAGGGTTTCCCCAGACTCCTGTGGGCTTCGGTGAAACTCCCTTTTCACCTCCGATCTTAGACTTATGATAGATATTGATTGATAGCATTTTAAAAATAAATATAAACCCGATAAGTTAAAACCATTCTTTGGGGGTTTTATTTATGTTTCTTTGAAAATAATGATTGATAACTATTGATTATTTTTGGGTTGTGACTCCAAGCCTTTAAGGTTTTTTTGGTCATTTATTATAGCTATTGAAAATAATATATATAATGTCAAAAATATATAAAGCACGTAATTTTAGAAAAATTAACTAAGCACTTTAAAGGAATCTAACACTGTTTACGTAAGAAAATAATTGCTTTGGTACATCTCTATATACAGGGTGGTGAACTGGCCTGTCGCCCATAGCAATTTAACATGTAAAATAATAAAAATGCTATTTTTTGATTCCCTATTTGTTTTACAGAAAAAGTATAAGAAATAAAATTTATTTAAAATTTAAATCTCTACATGATAATAAACTATCTTCCAACTACTTCGCGCGACTAGCCTTTGTTGCTGTGCGCCAAAAATTTCAACTAACTAATCTTCCAACTAATTCCGAGGAAATTAAAAAAAAAAACACACAATTTAAAAACGGATAGAGACAGCGATCTCCGGTTAGAATTTTTGGATTCGCCGTAGTTCATTTAGTCTAGAAAAAATTTGGGGCTTTAATCGTCTAACGCGGTTTGAGATTACAACATTTTTTTTAATGCTATAATTTACATTATTGGTGAAAATTGTGATTAAAAAAAAAACACAACTCCAATGGTTGGAAACAGCGCCCTCCAGTTGGAATTTTTGGATTCTCCGTAGTTTATTTAACCTAGAAAAAAATTGAGGCTTTAATCGTTTAATGTCTTTTGAAATTACGGCATTTTTTTTGGCACTATTTACATTATCTGTGAAAATAGTGAATTTAAAAAAAAAACATAACTCAAAATTGGTTAGAGATAATGCCCTCTAGTTAGAATTTTTGAATTCCTCGTAGTTTATTTAGTCTAGAAAAAATTTGGGGCTTTAATCATTTGATGCGTTTTGAGATTATGACATTTTTTTTAATGTCATAATTTACATTATTTGTGAAAATTGTGAATTTAAAAAAATCATATCTCAAAAACGGATCGAGAAAACGACTTGAGGTTAGAATTTTTGGATTCCTCGTAGATTATTTAGTCTAGAAAAAATTTGAGGCCTTATTCATTCTGCGTATTTTAAAATTATGACAAATTTTAATACGGCGTGATTTACAGAAATTTTCATCTTTGCCTGGACGTATCTCAAAAACGAAATACGATAAAGACCTGTGGTTAAAATTTTTGAAATCTTGAGGTCCTAATTGACTTGTTATTACATTTTTAAACAAAAAATTTTTTTGAAAATTTTCAATTTTTTTTAATTTTTTTTGAAAATTTTGAAAATTTTTAACTAAAAAATGGTTAGGGATAGAAATCTGCGGTTTGAATTTTTAAAATTCTCGTACTTTATTTAGTCTACAAAAAAAATTGGGCTTTAATAAACCAGTTATTGAGTTTTGTACGGGCAGTAATCCAAAACCCTAGAAAATGGCCGAAAATCGAAAAAATCGTAAGGGGTAGACCTTAAAAAAATCGTGATTTTGGAGCAAAAAAATTTTGTCTTCGATTTTATTGAAAATTGGTACAAATATGTATTTTTGGCCGTAGATCAACAAAATTTGGTCCATTTTGAAGTTTGGGCAAAAGTTTTGGAATTATAGGCAAAAAACTGACCCAAATCGGATCTAACTCAAATACTAGAAAAGCATGAATCTTTTAATATTTATATTTTTTTCATAATCGCCACCCCAAAATTACTCACTGATGAGCAGTACCCGCCTCGGAAATAGGTCCAAGCCGATCCCGGCCAACACGGGGTGGATTACACTGTAAATTGGACATATAACACTGGACAACAAATTTAAACTTTTTTTGCTGACTCAGATCTGATACTTGTTTTTAACTAATTTTGGGGTGCTGATTTCAAAAATGTTAACAGTTTCTGCCTATCACGTCAAATTTTTGTTCTATCGTATTTTGACATTTTTCACCTTTTCACGTTCTGATATACGTCTACTTTAATTTCAACTTCGTTCTTGTTGTCCAATATATTTCGTAGGAACGCCTTACATGCAGGTACTTGTTATAGACCTTTTTACAACGGCGGGGGTTGCAAGGTCAAGGGTAAGGTACTTAGTATGACCGCTGCATTCATTAAATGTTTCCCAGAAAAGGCTTAGTTGCTTATGTGGAGGTCGTTGAAAATTTGATTGAAAATTATCATCATCTGGGGTGCAACATGAGCGTGAACCTTCATTTTTTAAACAGTCATCTTGACAAATTTCCTTATAATCTTGGAGATGTTAGTGATGAACAGGGTGAACGTTTCCATCAGGATAAATCCTAAAAGAGATGGAGAGACGTTATCCAGGAAGGTGGGATACTCACATGATGGCTGACTACTGTTGGAGTATTAAAAGAGACTTATCAGGAATGGTGCACTACAGAAGATCTTACAAACGACCATTTAATCCTTAAATTATTTTGTACTTTTATTTTAACACTCCAATGCATTAAAATGTAATTACAACTGTTCTCATTTTCTTTCTTTCGCTATAAATAAAATTTTAAGAATATTTTCTAATTATTCAGTCCTTATTGTTCGCTAAATTTGTACCAATTACAGTATCTACGTCTAAAATTAAACGATAGAAGCATTATTTGGCCGAAAATATATATTTATTGTAGAGCAAAAATCTGATGTGATACGCAAAAACTGATGTGATATTTGAGTTCAGCAGCACCAAATTAGTAAGAAATAAGTCTTAGATGTAAGTCAGCAAAAATTGTGTTGACCAGTGTAATTAATAAATTTGTACTTATTATTAAAATCAGGAGTTGCCTGGGGCAGGGTTCGATATTGGGCCCCTTACTTTTCATATTATTCATCAATGATCTTCCATCACATGCACTGTCTAACACAGTTATGTTTGCGGATGATACAACATTTATCAATACAGGGCCTGATTTTGAACATGCCAAAACTAATACGGAAAATAATACCAAGTTAGTTCAGAATTGGTTTTCAGCTAACAAATTATATCTTAACGCTGACAAAACAAAAAATATGCTATTTACATTTAACAGGCGCGTTAATGAATGTTACGAGGGTTTCAGCAACCAAGCCAAATTTCTTTATCCTAGATAACTAACTTAACTGGAAGCTACAAATAAATAGCGTTGCCACAAATATTAATAAATACAACTTTTTGTTATATAAGCTATCCAAGATAACAACATATTTAACAATGAAAATAGCATATTTTTCCTACATTCAATCAACTCTGTCTCATGGTATTATTTTGTGGGGAAACTCAGTTGACACCTTGAGATTATTCAGGCTGCAGAAGAGATGTATTAGAATTTTAAGCGGTGTCAAATGGAGCACATCTTGTAAAGAACTGTTCATACAGCATGGTATTTTAATTTTGCCAGCACTTTACATATACCATATCCTAATTTACATTAAAGAAAATTCTTCATCTTTAAAAACGAATAGTTCTTTTCATGGTTACTCCACTCGCAATAGAACTGATTTTAGAATACCCTTTTCAAGATATGACGTAAGAAACCAGCCCAATATAATGGGAACTAAGTTTTTGAACAAACTTCCAGATAATATCAGAAACCTAGAAATTAAACAATTTAAAAATAAAATGAAAAAATTTCTCATAACGAAGGCCTACTACAGTATAAAGGAATTTGAAGATGATGAATTAACTCCACAGCAATTTAACCAATAGATTTTCACACTTACACTCTTACTTTATTTATATATTTTATTGATGTAAAATTGTAATATATCACTGTATAAGACGTATGATATTTTAATTTCTTATTTTTGTACTTGTTTATTGATATGTTTAACGACTCCAAAAATGTACATTACATTCACTGGAATAAAGATTATTATTATTATTATTATAATATAATCACCCACGTGACAATATCTCCTTTCACTCTTCACTTACTAGGTATTGCGTAACGCACGCATTTTTGTTGATCAAACTTGGTATTTCTGTTATTTATCTTTTAGAAACATACTTTTACGTTTCTAAATAAATAACTTTAATCCACCCCTGCTTTTAGAAGTGTTCGGGGCGACATCTTGCTGTAAACATGTCTACAATTAATTTTCAGCATTAAGCTGTGTGAAAATGTATTTTTGTCATAAAGAAAACGCTTCCTCCAAGTTATTAATGTATCCCTCATACGTTTCAGAGAGGAAATGCACAGAGATGCGACGATTAAAATAAAAACTCTTTCTGACACACGGATTTCAAATAGTAAAAAAAAATGAACTAAGTGTGATTTCAGAGATTAATAAAATTTTAAATATTATCGATGCAGAGGGTGTTTTTGGGAACTGTTTAAGCATTGCTAACTTCTTTATAACAAGAGATACGAAGCAGGTTCTACGAGGGGTACCTTTTATGTTTTTACATACGACCATTAGATGGCAATATTGAAATGTATCATTACTATATTCGTAAAATTTTACATTTTTTATTGTGAAATCAGTGGCAGCTTATAAAATGAGCGAGTAATTTGTTGAAAGTGAGCGTTAAAAAAAAACAAGTTTGTGAAAAATGGATATTACTCGTGAATGTTTTCGTTGGATGATTTTTTACGATTTTAGTAAAGGCCTAACTCAACAACAATGTATAGATTCGTTTCGTTCAACTTTTGGTAATGAAGCACCATCAGAAAAGACTGTTTACAATTGGTTTGCAGAATTTCGTCGTGGTCGTGCATCCGTCAGTATTGAATCTCGTGAAGGTCGACCAAAATCGGTTGTGATTCAAAAAAACATCGATGCTGTGCGCAAAATGATTGAAGAAGATCGGCATGTGACTTACCGTGAGAGAGAGGCATCCTTTGGTATATCGCAGACTGCAATACATTCCATTTTGCATGAACATTTAGCTGTGAAAAAGATCTGTTTCTAACGGATTCCGCATAATTTGACCGAAGCTCAAAAAAAGGCTCGTGTTGATTGGTGTAAGGGAATGGTTAAAAAATTCAATCTAGGCACTGCAAAATCCGTATACAACACCATTACAGGTGACAAAACTTGGATTTACTCATATGAACCGGAAACTAAGCAACAATCCACTGTTTGGGTCTTCCAAGATGAACCGAAACCCACAAAAGTTGTTCGTTCACGAAACACTTCCAAGATAATGATTGCTTGTTTCGTCGGTTGTACTGGACATGTCGCAACCATTCCTTTAAAGGATTGGAGAACAGTTAATGCTTAATATACAACAATTTTTTTGCTAGAAGTCATCGACAAAATCAGGAAAAATAACCAAAAACATCGCATCAATCTTCGTCATGACAATGCAAGCTCCCACACAGCACGTCAAATAATTGGTTATTTAAAGAAGAAACACATCGAATTAATTTCTCATTGCCAGTATTCACCTGATTTATCCCCTAACGACTTATTTGTTACCCACAGTCAAACTAAAAATACGTGGACAGCGATTTTCATTACTTCAAGAACTGTTGAAGGCTTCGAAAATCATGTTTTTGAGATACCAACTTCAGAATGGAAAAAATGTTTCGAGGATTGGTTTGAACACATGCAAAAGTGTATAAATCTTATAGGCGAATATTTTGAAAAGCTTGTACCAAAAAAAAATTTTCTTTCTTAGTGTAAAAAGTAAAGGTAGCCCTCGTACGGATCGTTAATAAGCGTTACAGCTTTTTCAAGTTTTTAAATCTATAAATATTTATTTCAATAAATTTCGTTGAAAATATCAATATATAAATAACGAAAGCCTTCTATGTGTATCACGTATTTGTTGTTTTTCATTCCTCTTAAAAAAGCAAACCTGTCAACATGGAAAATAAAATATAAACATGACTTTTTAACCAAAATAAAAAAAAAATCCCTCTCTTGAGTCGACAACTTGCCTACCCCACAAAGCATTCACAGCGCGAAATCTCAGGAACTCCCACACACACAGTGAACAGGGTCTCATATATTGTACACACATTCAAACAACGTTTACATACATCCTTGAGAAGGGTGTACACGCACACAAATAAAAGATATTCACAGGAGGTAACGATGTACACACGCATATCCTTGTATATACTTGCATACGTACTGCGGAGGATAAATATACAAGACTACAAGGATGTAGATATAATATCAATGCACTGACATACAGTTAGGTGAATATACGAAGTGTGTAAACTAACCCAATATGGCCAAAGGTTCGTATACGCAACCTTTTAGATTTTTTTTTTAAGGAAAGCTATTGTTTTATTTTTATTGCATAATTATTTTACAAGCATTACTAGGATACAATAGCTTCGTCAAAATTTTATTTCGCAGTTTATTTATGGAGTAGGGGAGATGTGGGGACGGTGGCACAATTGGTACAGTGGAACATTTGAAATATCTTTGGAATATAGAATATTTTCATGTCTGTTTGGGTATATATAGGCCCCTCTGGTACTGAGAAATTATACTAGCCACATTTTGAATCTATAAATTTAAGTCCCGCCATTTATAATGAAAATATTGATTTGAGATTGACAAACTAAAGTTTATTCTAACAAGATATTTTTTATTTGAACGAGACACAACTAAATTAGTAAGAAAATTTGTATTACATGTTGTAAATTGGTCATTTGTCTACAGTGTAAAGCAATTACTAATATTCTAAACTATATCATTTATTATATTTGATAAAATGTTCGTGAAAATAGGGTTAGGCTAACAGTGGCACACGTGTTATGTGGATACAGTGGTACAGTGAGCCACTGTACCCACGTACGTGGGTACGAGTTAGAAGAACAATTCCAAGCTGCGCAAAATAAAAAAGATCAGAAAATTAAAAGATATTCTTGTAAGTTCAGACACGTCTGATACTGATGTCAATATTGATGAGAATTCAAACTCAGATGATAATGTTGACTCTGAATGTGATACAGATTCGACAGACTACGTAAACAAAGATAATAAAGTAAGGCAATATGCCTTAATATTTGGTGGACACGGAAAAAATAAAATGAAGAGCCACTCTATAGGGGAAATCATAGAAATAACGATTGGCGATATTGTTGTAACATATCTCCGACGACTGACTCTACTTTTTAAATTTATTAAAAAAAAAAAAATTACACATTTATAAAATCAGAGCTGATAAAAGTTTTACCATCTCCTGCTTCGTATGATAGCACAAAACACCGTTTAGACGATTTGATTTTTACAGTAAATTTAATTAAATATAATTAACATTAAAATAAAAACTATCAAAACTTACTGCTTCCAAGGAACTTACCAAAGTTTATTTTTCTATATTAAAAATAAATTTATATTTATATATTCATTTTTATATTGTTCCAAAAAAATTGATTTTTTATTAATTTTTCAGTACCTTCAGATGATTTATTTTGAAAGACATTGAATTGAAGTTTCAATAAAAATTATTAATACATATACAGATCTTTTAGATACCTATTATATTTACTGTTCCACTGTATCCCTAATGCTGTTTCACTGTACCCTCACGTATAGGTAGAGTGGCACAATTGCAGAGGTCAACAAAAATATTAATTATAAATGGCACGTGATAAAGACATTAATTTTTAACAGGTTATTTAAACAATGACATTATAAGTATTAAGTGGCGAAAAGATTTATATAAAAAATTCAAAATTGAAGATGTTATGTACAGAAAACCAAAATGTGTGCCACCGTCCCCACATCTCCCCTATATATTTTAAATATTTTGAAATTGGTCAATTTTTGAAGATTTTACTGATATATAAAAGCAGGCATTTTCTATACACTTGTTGGTAATATAATATATATATATATATATATATATATATATATATATATAATGATTATTCATAACAATGTTCTCATATGGTTGGACTATATATATATGTATATAGTCAAACCGTACGAGAACATTGTTATAGATAATCCTATTTTGAAAAAATATAAATTTTATCTGTCATGTTGCTGTGTGCAACATTCAAATTTATGGGTTGCGTGTATATGCACCTTTGGCCAAATCAGAGAAATGTACAGGCGTGATTCAACATCGACAAGTCTCATCTTGTCTTAGCCATCTAACCTATTGTCCATTTCTACTGTGTTCTTTCATAGTTCAATATATGTATTTACAGAAAAGGTCCTTAAGGGCTTTTGGACATATCATAAACAACCCCCAAACAAAAAAAAAAAAAGTGAAAATTTTAATTGTTCAGTTTTTTCTTTGATATTTTGAAAAATCCTAACTTAAGAACAATAAAATATTGGGACCTTTGGTTTAAATTTTTAAATTCTACAGACTTTTTTCTACCAAGATAAAAAATTGGGGATTCTTTAGTTAACACCTTTTTGATCCCCGTAGTTTTTAAAATTTGTAAATATTTCATTTTCGAAAGACCGTATCTCAAAATCTATATGAAATAAAGACCTGCGGTTAAAATTTTTGAAATCCTGAGATCCTAAAGGGCCTTAGGACTTATTTTAAAGCAATTCCCAAACAAATTTTTTTTTTGCAAAATTTTCAGTTTTTCAATTTTTTTTTTGAAATTTCAAAAAATCCTAACTTAAGAACAATAAAATATAAAGAACTGCGGTTTGAATTTTTGAAATCTTCGTATATTGTTTAGTCTAGAAAAAATTTGGGGCCTTAATGACCCAACTTTTACAATAAATACGAATCGTCCAACAAAACCTTTAAAAATGGTCCAAAATCGAAAAAATCGTAAGGGGTACCCCTTAAGATTTTTGGCCAATTTCAAGGGTTTAACTTAACTAATCATATTAATTCAAAAAATTGAGTGTTTAATGCCTCATTTTTTTTATAGACTAAACAAGGCACGTGGAATTCAAAATTTTAAATCGCAGGTCTGTATCTTTTACCGTTTAAAAGGTAGAATTTTTTGAACTTAAATAAAAGTAATTAAAAAAATGATGTGAAGTGTGAATTTTCACACATTTCAGGGTTTTGCAGGTATTTAGTAAGTGAATTATGATTATTTGGGATGCCAAAACAAATTTTATATTAAAATATTTTTTTTGTTAATTTTAATTCGAACGCGTAATACCATTATTTATGTTTCTAAATATGTGCAGTATTTTTTTTTATATAGCAAGGTTCATTAAGAATTTTAAAAATTGCGCCTATGGCTTCCATTGGTTGTTATAAGTTCCGCCCCTCTGATTTCGTGAATTAAAGTTATATTTTAAACAGAATTAAATTATAATTTAAACAATTTCCACTGGTTATTAATTTTACGCTTTTAAAAATTAAATGCAACATTTGCCAAAATATAACTAGAATTTTGAAAAAATGATTTAAACAATATAAAAATTAAAATTGAAACAGAATTAAATTATAATTTAAACAATTTCCATTGGTTATTAAATTTACGCTTTTAAAAATTAAATGCAACATTTGCCAAAATATAACTAGAATTTTGAAAAAATGATTTAAACAATATAAAAATTAAAAAAAAAAAACAAAAAATAATATTGTCTCTTCTCGCAGGGTTCGATCCCTTTCGGATCGAGTTACTTGAGAGAAACACCAGCGTCAAAACCACTACACCAGCATGCACGTTCCATTGTAGCGTGTTACAAAGCTATAACTTGTGTACATTATTAGCAAAAAATCACAAAAAATGCGTTTTTTTCCAAAAACGTAATCTGATCAAAAATTCCTGTTGTACTATTCCGGTTCACACCAACGTACATTACTTAGAATTTTTTCAGATTTTTAGTTTAAACCATCTGGGCTACAGGCTGTGGGAAAAAAATTTTTTTTGCACAATTTTGGCAAAAATCGCATCAATATAACTCATTTTGCAAAAATAAAATTTTGATCGTTAATCCACGTACCAAGAGCTTTCATTTGATACCCTACTCAGAATTTAAAAAAATATTTCTTTTTTGATGAGCACATATTTGTTTGTATTTTTAGGGGGATATGTTTTTTAGATGTTTTAGTATTTTTCCTATGTGCGGGTCAAAGAATTGTATAAGCATGCTAAATTTCAACTCTCTAGGTTTAGCCGTTTGGCTACAATTTTTACCGAACAGACAGATAGACAGACAGACAGACAGACAGACGACAAAATGCCGGTATAAGGGTTTTTTGGACATACCTACAAAACCCTAAAAATATCATTTCACAAATATAAAACTACTGAGCAGGCCCGACTGCGCAAGCGTAATTAACTCCCTCTAAAGCGCTGTGTTTGGATACGTTATCAAGCTAGTTACCTCTGGGTGATTAGTGGTGTGGGTGAATTCTGATCAGTGTCGTCTCATCAACGTTTTGTGTGATTTACGTGTGCTAAAACTTTAAAAAAGTATTAAAAAATATTTTTAAGTTAATTAATTTGTTTAAACAACAAAATTAATAGTTTTAAAACAAAATTAAATTATTTTTTTATTAGTTTAATAGAATATTATAACAAATTATAATTTTTTAAAATTTGTGAGGAAAAAAAAACGTTTCACAACGTTTCAATATTTAAAAAATTTGTTTTATAAAGTTTTTATTTAAAACAAAATAAAATTTAGTGCCTGGATGTTTGGAAAAAGCCAAATGAATGTCTGGAAGTTGCTGAAAGGACATTTAAAATTATCCTGCATCCTGTGGTTGCTACCAAAAATTTTGAGAAAGGTGGGAATTATATATTTTTTAAAAAATAGGCATTTCTATGCATTTTTTTCAATTATTTTTACGTATTTTTTTGTAAATTTTAAAACGCAATATTAGTTATATAATATTTACCTTGAAATTATTAGGGATTAAAATATTTTCGGATATTAATGAGTTCTTAATGAGTGCTATGTCTGATATTTTGATAAGACTTGACAATTTTTAACAAGTTCGAACTAAATAGGGATTTTTAATTAAATTCATTTAACTAATAAATTTAATACGGGATTGATATAGTTGCATAATATTTTATATTTTTTCTGTATTTTTAGAATAATATATGTTGACCTGTAGCTTGGAATTTTATCCGTTAGTGATCAGTCTGAAGCCGGAAAAATTTGTAACAGTCGGGCTAGTGTTTGAATTTGTTAAAAAATTTATTGTTGATAGTGGTGTTAGGTCTAATGTCAGCAAATGAACGCTCGATTGCGGTTAAGATATATGTGAGTCGGACTTTAATAGTATTTTTAAAATGTATATTTTTGTTAATAATTTTAGAAGCGCAATATTTCCGCAATTGATCGATTTTTGTAAAAAAAAAAATGAGTTTGGATTTTTGGAATTTTATTTTATTTATTTTTTTTTAGATTTAAGCTGGTTCGTTGATAAACTTCGGACTTGGTGTTCAATTTGAAAAATTTAGATTGGACTTCTCAGAAGTGGGTTGGTGGAGGGTTGCTAGGAGATATTGTGCTTATGGTGAGTGTTTTTTTTTTTATTTATTAATATATAATCTGTCTAATTTTGTAATACGAAACTAGATCTGGTTACTTTGGTGACTGTTGTGGTGTAAACAGACTTTGGCGTATCCGTGTGAACCAATACTATGATAATATTATAAATGTATTGTCAATATACAACATAAAAAATGAACTTTCCCTGTTAGTTACGTATTACAAAATGAGACATAATAGTAATTTTTGAAACTCGAATTTAATATAATTATCGGGTCAATATTTTGAATTAAAATTTTTGTTGTTACTTTTTTGTCAGTTTTTTAATCTAAAATGTTTTGTAGTATGTAATTTTTGAAATATTTAAGGTTTTTATTTTACATTAAAATCGTTTTTTCTGAACTCAAATTTTTAGTATGCATTTTCAAATAAATTTTTTACACATTTTTTTATACGACATTTTTTAAATCAAATTGTAAGTTCAAGCTGACAAAATTTTGTAATTTATTTTTATTTTTTAGGTATCTCCTGAAGGCACTAGTACTCAAAAATGCTACACGACACTGATTGGGAGCTGTGGAGACCTACCATGGACCTGGATGGACCAGCAGTCTTCGGTAAGATACTTTCAAAATAATAATTTATTGAGGCCCGGTCTCTCCACCTTCAGGTAAACCTCTAGGTAACTGTCTGACAGATAAGGTTATCTGGAACTTCATCTGCTGCATAAATGTTATTACCAATCTGTGAATTCAATACGTCAGTCTCATTATCCGTCAGATAAATTTGTATTGAGAAACGGGATGACATCTGTTCAGCACAGAAAGTATCACATAACCTCAACTGTCAGACGGTCGGCTAGAGGTTCACCTCAAGGTGGAAAGACCGGGCCTTACAGTTTATTGGACACACTGACGTACGTCACCTCACCCAGAGGAAGTTTGCAATTCGTTCGCGACAAACATTTCAACAGAGCATTACGTTACGCGGTACATTACAGGATCAGCTCGATAATTTGGACTCAACTTTCAATTTGTGAAAATTCACATCAATTTTTACCGACCGCCGACATATATAAGGCAGGTATTGTGATCATACCAATTTTGACGTTTCGAGATTTCGATGGATCTCCACGAATTGAGGTCCCTACATAACGTTTTGACTATTTTTAGCATGATGTCTGTCTGTCCGTCCTTCTGTCTGTCTCTCTGTCCGTCCGTCCGTCTGTCTGTCTGTCTGTGTACACGTGTAGAGCAAATTCGGTTACTCGTGTCGATTTTAAGATTTTTGCGAATATTTCACAACAGAAAAATATCTCGAAAAAATTTATTAAACAAAAGTTGCTCTAAAAGCAATAACTAATAACTTTTATTTGAGACGTTTTTTGATAAAACGAAATATTTCGAATAATTTCTTTTTAAAAAGTCTTTTTTAAGTCTCAATTTTTTCATATTTATATGTAACGTTTCCATGGTCATGATAAATAATATCTTTGTTAGAAAATATTAGGTCAAGTTATTTCTACTCTGCTGCTAGAATGTAATTTATATAAGTACTTTATGATGGCGGTCGGTCCTGTGGTGGTCACAGCTGATTTTTTTTTTTATTATATAGGTTATTCCAAAACGTTTAAGCGGAACTAACTGGAATTTTTATTTTTTTAAGTTGTCATGAGTTCTTCTTTTTAGGTTTAAAGAGGGCTTTTGCTAAACAAAATGATCAAAAGCCTCACTTAAACGGTAAAAGTTACTAGAATTCATAATCTAGTTCCGCTTAAACCAAAAAAACTGACTAGTTTTACAATTAATTTTTTTATTTGACTTTCATATCTATGGCCGACGGTCTAGAAACTGAGAGCTTACCTTCTCTGCCCTTTATACGCCGCTACTAGGCGTTTGGAACCTATTATTTTTATTTATTTATTTTTGATGAATTTTAATTATTTGTAGATCCCAAAGGACTTGGATAAGGACCAACTGGAATAAGGAACCAATTAGGACAGGAGCCAAGCAGGATAAGGAACCAACCAGGACGAGGACGAAACGGGACCAGATCCAAAAGGATATCAGAACCAACCAGGACGAGGACGAAACGGGACCAGATCCAAAAGGACATCGGAGATCTAAAATAGCCGTGTAAAACCGTTAAGTAGAAATGTTTCTGTAGTTTATTTCAATTAAGAATGCATCATCTCTTGCAATTAACAAAACTTGTCAAAATAATCGTTACATTATTTATTACAGACATTAATTCTGGTGAAATAATGATTCTGTTTGGGGTTTTAAACCATTTTTAAATATTTTATATAATTTTTAAAAATTAATATTTCGAATTCAAAATATCCTTTGTATGGAATTTGTGTCGATAACCTAATTGTTATCGTATTATTTATTTAAATTTTCATATAATTAATTTTATATATATAGTATTTGCTGTAAATCGTTTTCGTTTTGCAGCGTTAACTACTGCATTCTTATTTGAACTGGACGTTAATTTACTAAGGCTGACTGGATATATATGAGGCATTTTCATGACACACTAAAAAGGCACACAGTAATTTTGCATGCTAGATTTAAGAAAGAAACAGATAAGGGACAATATTTTTTAATATTGTCGGCTCGAATTTGAGCAGTTTTTTATTTTCAGGTCATCACGTAAAATATTGACTTTATTGACCTAAAGTCAATATTTTAGAAACAGTTTTTTTAAGAGAAATATTTTTTTTGTACCTTTTTTATATAAATGCATACACACACACACAAATTTTTTAAATTGTTTTCTTATGTGTTAGGAAATTTTTAGAGTCAATTTAAATAGTTTTAAGTCAGTATTTTATAATTAGTTTTTTAGACCGATTTTTGAGTACATTTTTAAGTCATTGTTTTGAGATAATTTTTTTGAGTAGTATCTTTAGCATCAAATTTTTAGTCAAATTTTTAATTAGTCAAATTTAGTTAAATTTAGATTTCAATTTTTAGATTCTCCTTTAGAACTTTTAGAGACTCTTTTATTGTCAAATTTATAGACACACTTTTAAGATAGTTCATTTTTGTATTAAAATTAAGATCAATTAAATTTTTTTTTTAAATTTTTTTTAGTTTTTAAATTTGAATTTCGCTTTTCCTTGGGGTAGCCTGTATCGTGTCTTGGGTGGGAAGCTTAAAGCTACTGCTTAAAACACACCCCAACTAAAGCAAAATTAAATTCCCACACGCTTACTTCGGAGTGGTCTTTAATTGTCCTGGGGGGGAAGCTAGTGCTACCCCTTAGGGCATACTCCGAGTAACACACACTCGTACACACAGACAAATACACATACATATAGAAATGTGCATGATAATATTAAAAAATAAAATCACACACGCTTACCATGAGGACAGCCAATTTGTGCCCTGTTTGGTTAGCTAGTGCTGCCATCTAGGGCACGTCCCTGGTAACACAAACACAAACAGTACTTAGGTACAAGCACACGCGTACTTTGGGGGCGTATTTATTGTTTTGGGGGGCTAGCTAGTGCTGCCCCTTAAAACTACCCCTTTGTACCACACACAGGTCGCTTAGGACCTACAAATTTGCAAAACAGCAATGATTAAGAAAGAAATAAATGATTTTTTATTGATAAAATGCATGATTTTTGATTTTTTGATTGAAAAAAGTAAAGTAATGCATGTTTAATAAAGAAAATTTAACACAAATTGAAAGAAATATAAAGAAATTTTAGTTTAGGTAGGTAAATAAATTTTAAATGTTGAAATATTTTTCCTCCGTGAGAAACGGGGGGAAAGTAATACTTTTATCAAATATCAAAAGCCTCTTATATCCAAGTTGATTCTGTCTGTACAATCTGTAATCATTTTTAGGGTGAATTTGTTTCTTTGTCACCCTAAAAAAGTTTATTTAATTGTACATCAGCCGAAGTAAAGGTATGTTAGAGATGGATAAATCAAACTAACAATCGTGTGTTTGTTTTGTATGCTGCAAGGTTTGCTTGTAGACCAATTAAATATCCTTCCACACATGGTACCTTTGTGTGAAAGTGTGTTTATTTCTTGTGGCACTCACAGATCATCTGCGTATGTTTCTGTTGGGTTTTGCAAAAAATAAACTACAGGTACTACACCCCCTTTGATGCGTCTGTTGTTATTAACTAGGGTCGATTTAGATTTGGACTTTTATCTAGAAAGATTCTAGTTGATTCTGACAGATAATTCAGAGGACTGGTGAGTTCTAACAACTGGTAACTTTTTGGTTATTCAGTTGGTAGTTAAATCTCACCAAAACACACACAACACTAAATACACTGCGCTTTTCATGATACACATGGTTTATTTCTGTCTCAGGGATTGTAGGTGCCGGTTGACCAAGTCTCTTCCGAGTTTTTCCCTACCTTAACGGCCTAGCCGAGGGAGACGAGAGATACTAGTTGACTGAAGGTGACTAAAGATGTCACGAATGAGTTTTGTTTCTTTTGGTAGAGTCTTTTTACTGGTCGGGACGATCTGACGTTTCCCCCCAAGGCATAGCCAAGGGTAAGGGATGTTTGACACCGCCTGATCACGGGGCCAACTACCCAACGGATGGGTAGCGCTCGTAAAACAATAAATCCAGTAAAAGTTAACTTTTGGAAGCCGGTCGGTAAAGAATCTTTCGATAGATAAACTGATCGACCGAGTGAAGGAACGAGCCTTCAAAAAATTTAACTCTTGAAGTTACAATAAACTTCACTATTATTTCTTTTAGTGAGTTGTTTAAAACATTCACGCCATTTTTTGTTGTTTTAATATTAGTTTAAAATTCCTGAGGTCAGAAGTAAACATTTCAGGTTACCTTGATACTTGTGCAAACTCGGATTCCCTTTAATGCGGGCACAAGTTTGTTCTGGGCAAGCATCCTCTTTCCTCTAGGTTGTTCGTTGCCCTCGCGATTCCTCCGGTGGAGCCCAAGCCCTTTCCATGTGCATCGGATCGGGCGGCGATGGCTTACAATAGAGCCCTCCACGGACTCTTCTATAGACGTGGAGGAACCAGCTCTGTTGTGTGAATACAATACGGTTGAACGTTATTTCTTTCCACGTTTGGGTTTTTGGTGGGTGGGGGGGTAACTCGCTTTTTCCTTGCGCCTTCCCCGGAAAGAATTACGTTCGCCGTTAGGAAAGATCACCTCCTCTTTCAGCTCGACCTACTAACACTCGCAGGAGAGGCAATTAGGTATGGTTGCGTCTTCTCGAGATTCAACAGAAGCAGTTTCCAACAAATCAAGACTTCCAGATTTATAATTAAAACAATTTTTCTTGGGTATTAGAGCCACATGCTATTTTACATATTGGTCGAATTTTATGTGGGTGCTAATACCCGGTAATGCTCTCTGGAAGTGGGTATTTTTTTCGAGTGAACGAATTTTTTACACATAACCAGATGTAGTGTTACCAACCTTATAAATCCTACAAGATTTGTTCATATTATTGGGCTGCTTTTGGTCCGAAAATGGGACATGTCTGTAGGTGCTTTAAATCCGACATGTTGAGGACCAGTTTTCTTTATTAGATTTTGCAAAATGCAACTTCTAGTAAATTAATTGGTTTGTGTTGGTAAAATTTAAATCCTGTTCAACAGGTGCTTGAAAGTTTTAATTTTTAAGTTATTTGAAAATTAGTTTTAAGTTTAGTTTTTATGATTTATTTTGTGCTAATTCTGTTTTTTGTTTAGGATACTTCAGGAGTTTATTTCAGGAGAAAATAATTAAAAAGCAGGTTTTTTAAATCGTTTAATTTTTGATTTTAAAAATAGTTTTTTTGGCTAGTTAGCTAAAGATGCTAAAGCCAACAAACAAACAAAAAAGAAAACAGTTTTTATTCAATCTTGGTTTTAAAAACGTTATTTACGTATTTTTTCAAAATAGTTTCAATATATTTTTTTGACTAATAGGTAATTCTTTTTTTCAAAATTAGATTTCAGGTAAAGTTGTATTAAAAAGTAGATTTTAAAGTTTTGAACAACAGCTTTTCAGAATAGTTTATTTAAAAATTATCTTTTTAAAAATATGCTCTCTAATAGGCTCTCAAAAATATTAAATTCAAAATTATTTTTTTCGAAAATATTCTAAAATAAATTTTCAAAATATTTTTTTCATAATTCATTTTCAGGAAGAGAGTTTTCAAAATTAACTTTTTAAATTATTTTTACATTAGTTTTCAAAACAAAAATTCTTTCGTCCAAAATTCTTATTTCAAAACTAGGTTCTCGAAAATAGGTTCTCAAAATTCGTTTTCAATACAGATTTTTTTAAAAATAATGTCATAAATAATATTCAAAAACTAGATTTTTTTTAAAAAAGATTTTTTTAAACTACCTATTTTTTCTAAAATATGTTATCAAAAAAAATGTTTATAAAAATAGGTTTTCTAAAATAGATAGATTTCCAAAGTTTGGTGTTCAAAAATAGTTATTTCAAAATCCAAACTACGGAATGCCGTGGAGCTTGGATTGCTTTATCAGCTCTGGGGTTGACTCAGCATTGTATAATACTGAAAAATAGATAGAAGATGCTGGGAAAATACTGTTTAAAAACAGATAATAGCTGGTCAATTTTAATTTTTAAATGAATTTTCCAAAAATAGTTTTCAAAATTAAGTTTTCAAAATATTTCCAATATATATATATTTTTGAAGAATTTTAATGCTCCGTAATCTGGGGCACAGGGACTCGGGTTCAAACCCCGATGTCACGAAATTTAATTTTCCATTACTGTGCAGATCGGCAATTGGATCGACTCTGCCAAGTAGTAATACTTAAAATGACCGGTCAGTTTCTGTTAATGAAAAATTGTTTGTGTAAATTAAATTTTTCAAAATTTATTTATCAACAATAATTACAAAAAATAATTTTCAAAAATAGTTCAAATTTTTTTCCTATTTTTTTTTTTCAAAACTAGTTTTAAAAATAATGTTCTTTCAAAATAATTTTAATAATATTAACCTTTTTCAAATTTTCTTAACAATTTTAATTTTTTTAAATAATTTTTAGTATTAAAAATTACGTTCTCTGTGGTAAAAAACTTAACTTATGAAACCCTGGGAGACGGGTTCAAAACCCGGACACCACGGAATTTTCGTATTCCAAATTTGATACTCTGCAGTCAACCAAGGGGCTGACTCAGCTTTAGCAAAACTTACAAAAATAAATTTAAACCATTTAAACGGACAAAATGTCAATTTCACGTGATTTTGACATAGTACCGGAGGTCTAGAAAAAAGAAATATTTTATAATCAATACGCCACTTAGGCATTGATAAATTATTACTAAAAATACTTCAAATGGCAATTTTTTTAAATAAAATAAATATCCAATTTTTCCAAATAAAATAAATATCCAATTTTTCCAAATTTATTTTTCAATATTTAGTTTTCCAAATTCAGAGTTCATTTTTTTTACATAGCTGTCTCATGACAGTTTGGAGTCCAAAATCGGCTCCATTTAGTTTTGCTGTATTTGTAGTCCATTGGGTTCAAATTTGGATCAAATCCGAAATGGCGCGTTTTGGAAAATTGCCAAAATTGTCAACTCGTGGATTTCAAATCATTTTTTGGTTTTATAAATATTTTTATCTTTTACAAATTGTAGTACGTGGTTACACATTTGCTTACACAGCACAAAACAGGGCTCAAACCCCGGACAATTAAAAATAAAATTAATTAATTAAAATTAAATTTTTCTGGTCAATATGTAATTGTAAAATGTTTGTCAATTTGAACTTATACCTGGCGATAGTAGCCTAACGCTGGTTGACCTTTATAAATTCTATCAAAATTTTGCTCAAAAAAATATAAGTCATCTTGCGAACATTAAATTTTTCTTTGTATTTGTATTTGGGTCTCAGGGTCATGGGTCCACTGGTGTACTCTCCAGAAGTTACTGGCTGGACCTAGGGTACCCTACGTCCCTCTTCAGAGTGTTTGGGAAGTCCGTTCTCCATAGCTGGGAAACGTTTGGCCTCTCACTAAGGCAGGATGGACTGTATGAATTTTCCATGGGGAGGATTATCGTTCCTGTATTTTTAGGATACAGGGGAGGTTTTCTTAAGATCCTTGAAGTATGTGGTGGAGTGTTTCCAACGTTTGACTTGGATGGATTCATTGGAAATTCATTCATCAAGCGTTTTATTTTTAAGTTGATGATTGAAGAAAATTGGTTGAAATTTAATTATTTTTTTTTATTCCCTTTGTACAAAATTATTTGCGCCCTCGGTTCCCGGCGCCCTTCCGTCTGACCGAAGGCTGACAAGGCCATATCCTTTGGTATGGAAGAGGCTGGATGACGTTAAACAACATAAATTATCCTTTTTTGATAATTTCGCCAATATGAATATATTTTGCCGGTGATCCTGGTTGACTTTTTAGGTAATCCTGGGACCCCAAAGGGGAGCCTAACCAAATTGGTTGGCGAACCTAGGGATAGGTGTTGCCTTTAGGTACTTCTGGATGAGGCTATTTAGCGCTTGAAATGAATGGAAAATTTTAGGTTAAGTCAAACATATTCCGACCAGAAAGATGTTTTAAAATTAATTAATAATAAATACCTTTATTTATTTTTTGTGATTTTATGTGTAAGACTATAATCCTTTGGGGGATTTTTTGGTGTCCTCTTTCAAAAAGAGGACATTTCAATGTTATATCCTTTGATATAGCACTAACTGGCTAACCCTAAAGCCGTAAATTAAAATTAGTTTTAACCATTTTTGAAACGTAATTTAGAGTTTTTTTTTTTTATTGCCATTAGAAGTATTATAATGGCTCTTAGTATATGCGCTAATAGCTCTTAATTATTATTATTATTATTATTAATATTATTTTTGTTAATCAATTTTTTTGTTAATATTAACTTATTTTATAGTTGTGTGGTTTCGTGGTTTTGATTTGGCTACAGAGCACAAGAAAATGGTTTAAATTCAGACCATTGAATTTTTATTCCGATATGCAGATCGGCTAAGAGCCGACTCAGCATTTTTAGTATTTTCAAGAATGAACATTATTTTTAAAATAGTTTTTTAAAAATAGCATTTTTAAAATTTTAATAATCAATATTTTTTAATGTTTTTTTTAGAAATAATTTTTTTAAATTATTTTTCAATTTTTCAATTCATTTTTTCATTTTTTTAATTCGATATTATTTAATATTTTTTTTTTTTACATTTTTTAAAAAAATATTTAAATTATATTTAAGAGTGTGTAGTCAACAGAGGGGTTGACTCAGCGTCGAGTAATACTTAAATATTACTATACCGAGATATGACCAGTCATTTTGAGTTATTACATTATTATTCAAAATTTATTTTTTAAAATAGTTTTTTTCTATTTTTTATTTTGTTATTATTTTAATAATGTTTATGATTTTATGCAATCAGTAGAGGGGTTGACGCATCATCAAGTAATACTTAAAAATGATTATTTAGAGATATAACCAGTATTAAATTATTTTTCAAAATTTGTATATTAATAGTAGTAGAGTAATACTTAAAAATTACTATATATATGACCAGTTAATTTTAACTATTATTATTTTTTTTAATTTGTTCTCAAAAAAATCCCAATTTTTTGTCGTTATTTTTTAAATTTTTTACTTTTTTAATATTTCAATAATATTTGAGAAATTGTATCAGCTCTGGGGTCAACTAATAACTTTAGAAAAAAAAATGGCATAGAGTTAATAAGTCCAGTTATTTTCTGTTTATAAATAAAAAAATTCACAATGTTCGAGGTGATATCATTGTTTTCAAAATTCTTCTAAAAAATATTTTTCTCAAAGTTTTTGTTTTAATTCTGTCATAATCTCATAAAGTCATCAAAAACATAATTAATAATATTTCTTTTTTTCAAAAATATTTTTCGAAAATAATTTTCATTAATCAAAGATCAGCTTAGGGGTCGACTCAGTATAGACTAATACTTAAACTTCATTCTATAGGGACAAAACCAGTCATTTTTCAGATTTAAATTTAGCAAACTTAGTTCTTTAAAAATAATATTTCAAAAAAAATTCCAAAAATAATTTTAGTTTTTTTCAAAAAATTTAAAACCTCAAATTATAACTCCATGGTAAGATAATTACCAACGTAGCCTAAAACCAGGTTTACGGGCTGGAATCCACTTTTGGTTTTTCGATATGCAGTCATTTCAGGTGTCGACTCACTTTCCATTAATTAAACCTGTTTATATATTAGTAAAACGAAAAGTCACACAGCCCATGTGATTTTTATATAAATACAGAGAACATACTCACCCTATTTCCCACTTAAGTGATTGGAACCAATAATTATAGTTCATACAAATTTTCAGTCCCATGATATTCATTTAATTTTTCGATATACAATCATGAGATTCGAGTCAATCTCGATTAATTTTAAATACTTTTTCATACAGCAATCGTCACGCTACCCATGTAACTTTATTACAGTACCGGAGGTCTAGAAATTGAGAACCTATTTTGCCCTATTCATTATTTAAAAAAGAAACCGATTATTTAATTTTTTTTTTTTTTTTTTTAAATAATCGAAATGTCACAGCCCTGTGACTTTATAGTGCCGGTCTACTATGCCCTGTTCGCCACTTAGGCGATAAAAACCAATAATTATTTTAAATAATATAGATACGTTTAATAAAATTAGTTTTATATGATCGAAACGTCACGTTACCCATGTGACTTTATAGTGCCGGAGGTCTAGAAATTGAGAACCTAGTATACCCTATTCGTCACCAATTTAAAATTTTAGAAAAGGTTGTGTTTTGAGTGTATTCAGAAATAAAAGCGGTAGAAACGTCATGCAAACCATGTGACTTTAATATAGTATCAGAGGTCTAGAAACTTATACATCTACTCGATGAAAACCTATAATTTTATTTTAAATATAGCAAATATTAAATAAGTTTTAAAATTTTTTATAAAAAAATCGATTTAAAAACCTGCTTTTTTATTTTGATTCTACTCGATATGCAGCAAGAGGCCTTAAGAAGAAAGAATTTGCTGAAAAGAAGTTTCTGATAATTTAAAATAAATTACATAATTTTGGTTTAAATACAGAAAATTTGAAATAAGTTTTCAAAATTTTAAGATTAGATTTATAAAAATCTGCTTTTTTATTTTGATTCTACTCGATATGCAGCAAGAGGCCTTAAGAAGAAAGAATTTGCTGAAAAGAAGTTTCTGATAATTTAAAATAAATTAGCATATAATTTTGGTTTAAATACAGAAAATTTGGAATAAGTTTTCAAAATTTTAAGATTAGATTAATAAAAATCTGCTTTTTTAACTTTGAATCTGTTCGAAATGCACTAAGAGGCCTTAAGAAGAAAGCAGAGATTGTTGAAATGAAGTTTCTAATAATTTTAAATTAAATTAGCATATAATTTTGTTTTAAATACAGAAAATTGAGTTTCAGAATTTGGTAATTCTCCCCCAGAGAAGGTCCAGAATTTGTTTATCCCCCAACAGTGAAGGTCCAGAATTTGGTTTTCCCCCAACAGTGAAGGTCCAGAATTTGGTTATTCCCCAACAGTGAAGGTCCAGAATTTGGTTATTCCCCAAGAGTGAAGGTCCAGAATTTGGTTATCCCCCAAGAGTGAAGGTCCAGAATTTGGTTATCCCCCAATAGTGAAGGTCCAGAATTTGGTTATCCCCCAACAGTGAAGGTCCAGAATTTGGTTATTTCAATGGTAAAAAGGTAGTAAATTAATAATCTTAAGTGATTTTAGTCCCCAGCGAGGTTTAAGAGATTGTTTTCTTATTAACTCCTCAATTTAAAAACAGAGCTCTCCTCCAGGCGTTAAGATCGTCTCTTAACGCTTTAGCAATAAAACTGAGCTCTCCCTTTGACCTAAAGTGAGGTTTTCCTCTAAACATCTTGCCACCTGAGTGGCACCCTCCCTTAGATATAAGACTAATCTAAATGTTTCAGAACTTGGGGTGCTAATTTGCAGTGATGGCTGAGCCTGTGCTTATCGGCTGCTAGATATCTTGACGGCGAGACCCAGCTCAAATGCCTGTTATCTACAAATTGCCCAGAGTTTGTATACTTATGGTTTTAGGTTTCGTTTTATAAAAATGTTTTCACGTTTTCTTGTTGTTTTCTTTCATGTTGTCTGTTTCAGATTACACTTCGTATACCAGTATTCTCCAGGTTTTCAGGTATTCGTTTTCATGTTTAATATGCTTATTTTGTATGTATTGCCCCCAATTTTGTGTGTATTGCCCCCAATTTTGTGTTTATTGTCCCCAATTTTATGTGTATTGCCCGCAATTTTATGTGTATTGCCCCCAATTTTATGTGTATTGCCCCCAATTTTATGTGTATTGCCCCCAATTCTGTGTGTATTGCCCCCGCCTTGTATGCATTTCCCCCGCCTTGTATGCATTGCCCCCGCCTTGTATGCATTGCCCCCGCCTTGTATGCATTGCCCCCGCCTTGTATGCATTGCCCCCGCCTTGTATGCATTGCCCCCGCCTTGTATGCATTGCCCCCGCCTTGTATGCATTGCCCCCGCCTTGTATGCATTGCCCCCGCCTTGTATGCATTGCCCCCGCCTTGTATGCATTGCCCCCGCCTTGTATGCATTGCCCCCGTTTTGTATGCATTGCCCCCAATTTTATGTGTATTTCTCACATTTCTGTATGTTTTGCCCCCATTTATATGCATTGCCCCATTTATATGTATGCTTCACTTGTATTGCTTATGTTGTATGTATTGCAGATGTTGCTGATTGCTGCTATTGCTGTTTTATTGCAGATGTTGCTGATTGCTGCTATTGCTGTTTTATTGCAATTTTTTGTGTTCTATTGCCATTTTTTGTGTTTGTATTCTATCCCCAATTTTAGGTGTATTTCTCACATTTCTGTATGTTTTGCCCCCATTTATATGCATTGCCCCATTTATATGTATGCTTCACTTGTATTGCTTATTTTGTATGTATTGCAGATGTTGCTGATTGCTGCTATTGCTGTTTTATTGTAATCTTTTGTGTTTTATTGCCATTTTTTATCTTTGTATTCTATTGCCATTTTTTCTGTTTTACTGCATTTTTGTTATTGTTGTTTTTATATTTTATTATTTTTGCTTGTTTTGTTTTGCTTTTTTTCAGATGGGGTTGGGGGGCAAAATATTGCAAACATTTCAAGTTAAGCCCATTTCAAGAGCCTGTATATTTGAAAGCGAACAGATAGCTTTTTCTGCCCTTATGAGTCACCTAGTCGTTAGGAACCCACTTTAATTACTTAATTTTGCAATATTGTGTCCTGCGGGTGCCTCCACGTGGCCCATCCCTGGGAACAGATTTTTTTCTTAATATTTTTCAAAAAAAATCTGTTGCTAAAACCCGCTAAAAATTTTCTTGTATAGGCTATTTTAAGGCAGTGATGGCTGGGTATACACTACGTATACCAGAATTATTTAGGTTTTCAGGTGTTCATTTTCATGTTTAATATGCAAATTTTGTATACAGGGTGTTTGTTTGAAACGGGGCACCCCTAAAATTTCCGTTATTTGTAAAGATATAAAAAATCTTCAGAATAAAAGTTAAACTAGACAAAAAGGCCCATCTAAAGGTTACTATAAGAATTCTGAGGCACTTCCGGTTTCACCGGAAATGATGTCAACTTTTGATCTAGCATAGGGAATCGATAATTTTATATTTTTTTCCTAAAAGTACAATAAATTAGCTTTACAATGACACCAAACACAAAAAATGCGTTTTTTTCCAAAAACATAATCTGATCAAAAATTCCTGTTGTACTATTCCGGTTCACACAAATGTACATTACTTAGAATTTTTTCAGATTTTTAGTTTAAACCATCTGGGCTAAAGGGTGTGGGACAAAAATTTTGTTGCACAATTTTGGCAAAAATCGCTTCAAAATAATTTAATTTGGAAAAATAAAAATTTGATCGTAAATGCACGTACCAAGGGCTTTCATTTGATACCCTACTCAGAATTATAAAAAAATATTTTTTTTTTTCGATGAACACATATTTGTTTATATTTTTAGGGGGATATGTTTTTTAGATGTTTGAGTATTTTTCCTATGTGCGGGTCAAAGAGTTGTATAAGTATGCCAAATTTCAACTCTCTAGGTTTAGCCGTTTGACTACAATTTTTACCGAACAGACAGACAGACAGACAGACAGACAGACAGACAGACAGACAGACAGACAGACAGACAGACAGGCAGACAGACAGACAGACGACAAAATGACGCTATGAGGGTTTTTTGGACATACCTACAAAACCCTAAAAAGACAAAAAAAAAATTCTTCAAGATTTTAAAAATTCCAACCGCAGGTCTTTATATATTATAGTTTTTAAGATACAGTCATGCGAATATCAAATTTTTTGTAAAATTCGTCTGTTTCAAAACGATTTAAACAAAGTATAAAACATTAACACCTACCAATGTATATGCATATAAGTATTATAATAATCTTAATTGTACCTACTCTATTTCTATAAATTGTAAATATTGTAAAACATTCCTACCTGGGAGTTAATAGCTAACAACTGAAGCACCCATAAACTTAAAAAAAATATATTAAAAAATAACTGTTTTATTTTCCCATTAAATAGAGGGATCAGAGCTCCCATTTTCCCAAATCAGGGGGGCATAGTTGTAATATTTCCCATTAAATCTGGGGAACAGAGGGCTAGAATTATCTTATTTCCCATGAAATAGAGGAATCAAATTTGTCTTAATTCCAATTAAACCAATGGTACTAGAGCTGAGTTAATATTAGTGATTTTCGTGCGTTTATCAAGGTTGTAATATTAAGTTGATTTTCCACCAATTTTCTTATTACTTTGAAAGTTACAATTTTCTTGAAAATTCCCCAATTTAATCATTCGAGAAATCAAATATAATCGTAAGAAAATTCATTTATAAAATCGCTGGAATAAAAAGTGAAAAATTTTGTTGAAGTGCAGAGGGCGCCGAGCTATGCCAAGAACAGTTATCTTCAAAACTCGAAATCTGACACTGATCACTTTTTCTTTAACGTTCATTTTTCATAGAATAGTTCTCTCTTTGTCCGCCAGCACCACGGGTACTCAAAATGTTTCATATAACTAAAGATTTGGAAAGTTGAAGACTTATACCCTTTTCACACTAGAACTTTAAGACGAGTGAACTTAAAGTTCACGGATGTTTAACATCGGTATGCTTTCACACTTGATGTTTAAATCTCTGGTGCTGTCATCAGCTACAGTAATTTTGTCCTTAAGTTACCGTCATGAAATTACCAGTTTTGAACTGTCTGCGCAGACACACATTTTGTATTATAATAAACAAATATAGATATTTCATTTCATTCTACAATAAAGACACTACAATAAAGAATATATTACACCTGTATTAACATGTTAGTCGATACATTTTATCTCAATTATTGTAGCTCTGTATTTTATTAAACACATTATTAAAATAAATAATTTTATTATAACAATAAGTATAAACTTCTTATAACGTCGATATAATACAGTATTCTTGTTTATGATAATATAAAATGTTGAGAACACAAATTCAAGGAGTATTTTTTTTATAATAGAAATTAACTTGGCAATGCGGACGATGTTTAAGCGCAGATCTCTGTCTTAAACATCGCTTGTATTTAGACGAGGCCATACGGTTCCACATTAGCGTTTAAAGACACATTCACTTTAACATCCGATCTTAAAGTTCTAGTGTGAAAAGGGTATTAGGACGTGTGACCTAATACCCTTTTAAGAAATTAATGTGTTGCAAATATATTTCAAACAGAGCTGGGACTACTTTGTTTCAAAGAAGTCTTATGATGCGTTTACATTAGGCCATGGGTCCCCAAAGTGGTCGATATGACATTGTTAGGGGTCGATATGACATTGTTAGGGGTCGATTTTGGCTCGGGGGTCAATTGGGGGTCGATGGAAAAAAGTTAAAAACTACTAATATAATAATTACAAAGTTAAAAACATAAATATAAGTGAAGTTAAATTAGATTTATTTAGATCTTCATTGTTACTATTATTTTCAGTATTTTTCAAATTTGCGACAATTGGAAGTAAAAGATGAAGACTTGGAAATATACACAAAGCATCTTCAAAAATTGATCGTGGATTTTAAATTACATCTTGAGGATTTAGAGAAAATGTATATACCAGATTGGATAATCGCGCCTTTTTCTGCAGATGTTGAAAACATCGAAAGTAATATACAAGATGAACTTATTGAATTGTTGGTTGATCTTGAAGCTAAAACGCTTTTTAAAAATGTTATTTTAAGTAACTTTTGGACAAATGTAAATGTTATACAGAAATATCCAAAACTTTCGGAAATGGTAGTTCAATTTTTGCTAGCATTTCCAAACTCGTATATGGTTGAAACTGGTTTTAGCCATGTTAATTCCATCCCGGCAAAACAGAGAAACAAGTTAGATGTAGAATTTCGTGGCGGTTTAAGGCTGAAATTAAATCATTTTGAACCCGACATTTCTAACTTGCAAAGAGTCACCAACCACACCCGTCACATTGACAATGACAGTAAATTTTATTTAATAATATTATTGTATTGCATTTGATTAGATATAATTATATTAGATAAATGTAATGTACATAAAACACTGTACAATAAACAATATAAGAAATCACATAAGCGTATTTTTTGCTTGTTCTATTATAATAACGTAATTGTGAAATAGAGGGGGTCGATAAAAAGTAGAGAAACTCTTCTAGGGGTCGACGGTCAAAAAATATTGGTAAAAAAAAATAATATATATATATATATATATATATATATATATATAATGTAGAAGTTATTGGGAAACTGATAAAATATATTGTTACAGTAGCTGATCTAAATTAAATTCAGTACTGTTTGAGAGCCACTGGTATAAGCCTGAAGGAATACAGTAGTTCTTTTATCCGCTGTATATCAAAGATCAAGATTTTACTATTGTTACGTTCTAGGGATTTTTGATTTATTGTTCCAACTGATGCTAGTGACTTTTTAATTCTTTAGATTGATGGAAATAAATCTAAATTTCTAACGTGTTAATATTTACTCAATACTTCTCAAAATAGAGATAACACAACTATGGAACGTACTGCAATTTGGAAGAGAGTAATTTTTGTGTTTTTAGAGAGACATACTCATCATCAGATTGACTGATATACTGGTCTTTTAATTAGATTTACTAAATAATTCGTCGAAACACTAATTTGTTAAGCGAGATACGCCTATTAAAAATATCCTATCATGCAAGTGGCAATATTAATCATATATATAAAATTTCATCAAGATCCGATCTGTAGTTTTTGAATTTTGCGTAGTGTTTGTCCACGCAGCATACAGACAAAAATTCTAAAAATGGTCAAAATAATCTAAGCTAACAATATATACAGAGCCTCCAACTTAATATGACCAATCTAATACCGCTTTCTTGCCTGGAATTTCAAGTGGATAGGTTTTTGTGCTAACGATTCTCAAAGATGAGTATTGGGAAAATTATCTGACCAAGTAATGCGAAAAATTCTGCGATGATATCTGTTAAGGGGGGGGGGGGTCTGATAACCACATTTTAAGCATATTTATGTGAATTTTTTTCAAATCTATGGTTAAATTTATTCATTTTCAAACTAAGTACATATATAAAGTATGTTTTGATGAAGATACAAAAAAATTTTGAAGGCAAAATATGGCGAAATGAGCCAGCTGTGGCAAATCTTCTCAGACTCCGGGAAAAAAATTAGATTTTGCGGTGACCAGCATAACTCGTCACTGGATCATCTGAAATCAAAAATCCAAAAAGATTTTGTTAGTTTATGAGTTTGCCGAGGTAACGACGTTGAGATAATTTTTTTTCATGTTTTTTTTTTTTATTTAACAATCACAAATATACTCATTTTTAGGTTTTTTTTTGAAGGAATTAATTTTTTTTGTCTTATAAGTAACGCTAAAAACTGAAAAATCATTTTAAAAATAAAAACTTACCTCGGCCAACTCATAAACTAACAAAATCTTTTTGGATTTTTGATTTCAGATGATCCAGTGACGAGTTATGCTGGTCACCGCAAAATCTAATTTTTTTCCCGGAGTCTCAGAAGATTTGCCACAGCTGGCTCATTTCGCCATATTTTGCCTTGAAAATTTTTTTGTATCTTCTTCAAAACATACTTTATAAATGTACTTAGTTTGAAAAAGAATAAATTTAACCATAGATTTGAAAAAAATTCACAAAAATATGCTTAAAATGTGGTTATCAGACACTACCCCCCCCCCCTTAAGGGAAGCTTTATGGGTAATTATTTTCGTAAATTAGGGTTCTCTGTCGATCAATCGGCATGTAAAGTTGGGCCTTATACTAGATATTAGCTGTGTTAATTGAATTGATCAATAAAATTAATAAATTACCTTCGCAAATATTTTGCGATGGGTTTGCTTGTTTAGTTGATAATTTTCTAAATTATTTTGGTGTTATTTTTGTTTGTTATGTGCAAAATTGTGAGTAAATCATTTGATAAACTGAAGAACACTTTGGCATTTTCGTGGCGTGATAAAAACCTCAGATATAACCTGAATGTTACTCAAGGGTTGAACTACACATTCCGGGCGCTCAGAGCTCACTCCGGGATAACTCCGGGCTTCAGTAGGAGTGACCCAACCATAATATATGGCGGGCTTTCACCTCGCTAAGAGCCTGTCACAAATGCTATTTAATATAGAGAACACAAAGTTTTTACTGTTTCGAAAGACCTAAAAAATGTTTCTTTTTAATGGCCCTTTTTTTATGTATCCCTAACGCAAACTAATAAACTTATTTTGTAAATAAATTTAACAATATTATTTATATCAGGTAAATGCAATGGCGGTTTTACACATATTTAGTAGCTAAATTGAGCTGTTAAATTAAAAACGTTTTCGGTTTACACAGCAAAATATTAAAAAATAAAAATTATTTGCATCAGGTCGTCAAGGATGAAATTTGTGGTTAATAATATTGCCAACTTTAACAGCTTAAATTATTTGACATTGGCTTAATATTTTACCGTTATTTTTTTTTTTTTTTTGTTTTTTTGGAAAGTTACACATCTCGCTTGCTTAAAGAAATCATTCAGATCAATTCTGTAAAAATTTACTGTGTAGTAAACGTTACTACAAGATGAAATATTATAAAAAGTATAATGACTTTCATTCATGATAGTAACTAACCTTGCTCATAAAGACAAATTTAGTTACAATTATCATAGTAACTGCGTTACAGAATTGGTCTGTATGCATGCTCTAAAAAATATCAAAAACTTTTTTTTAATTAATTTTGTTGAAAATGGAACGGTCAGAAATTGGCACTATTATGAAGTATGAGTTCTTACGTGGAACTACGGTATCACAGACCGCGCGAAACCTTAATAGAATATTTGGCTCTAGTGTTACTACGCAGCAGACAAAGTTTGTTTGAAACGGGGCACCCCGAAAATCTCCTTTATTTGTAAAGATATAAAAAATCTTCAGAACAAAAGTTAAACTAGAAAAAAAGACCCATCTAAAGATTACTATAAGAATTCTGAGGCACTTCCGGTTTCACCTGAAATGATGTCAACTTTTGATCTAGCATAGGGAATCGATAAATTTATATTTTTTTCCTAAAAGTACATTAAATTAGCTTTACAATGACACCAAAAAATCATATTTTTATGTTAACCATTTCAAAATGGCAACCATTTATTTACAAAATAATAATCAACATAAGTTTTACAAAGTTGAACGTAGCAAGCTTTGAAAACAATAAAAAAAGAAACAAACTATCTCTAAGATAAACTGTTATAACTAGTTATTATATGAAATAACTTAAATTTTAATTTTTCAATTACATTTGTATTTTTTTTTTTTTTTTTGTAAAATAATTGTAAAAAGTAATAGTTTTTTTTTTTTTTCTAAATATTCAAATAGTTTATTTTAGAGATATTTTGTTTCTTTTTTTTTTATTATCAAAGCTTGCTACGTTCAACTTTGTAAAACTTATGTTGATTATTATTTTGTAAATAAATGGTTGCCATTTTCAAATGGTTAACATAAAAATATGATTTTTTGGTGTCATTGTAAAGCTAATTTAATGTACTTTTAGGAAAAAAATATAAAACTATCGATTACCTATGCTAGATCAAAAGTTGACATCATTTCCGGTGAAACCGGAAGTGCCTCAGAATTCTTATAGTAACCTTTAGATGGGCCTTTTTGTCTAGTTTAACTTTTTTTCTGAAGATTTTTTGTATCTTTACAAATAAAGGAGATTTTCGGGGTGCCCCGTTTCAAACAAACACCCTGTATATTATTAAATTATTTTTCATTAAAAATTATATATTGCATTTTTGTTGCAGGAGGGTAACGCCTCCATATACGATTTCGCCTGGCGTCCCAAATTTAGTTAATCCTCCACTGTTTGTTAGTCAAAAGTTATTTCAATCTGTTTATTTTAAAATCCATCTATCATTAACTGTTTGCAAAATAATTAATGGAAAAACTGCAACACTGAGACTTATCAGTAATACTAACAATGGAAGTCTATTCGTAGTCTATGGAGCAATGGAAAAGGGCCATTGAATGGAGTACTTCGAGTCAAGTTCAGCCAACTGAAGCCCTTTTGTGAAGGACAAACTAAGACGATTGAAATTCTACACAGAACTTTATTACAGAAACTTTGTTTACCCATTATTGATTTTATTTAAATATTATATTCTGTAAAATTAATTAAAAGATTGTTTAAACTAGAACTTGATTTTCAGTGTTTCGTAGTTATGACCAAAAAACATGAGCGTAAGCAACTGAAATAAGTTTTTTGCGCTGGTGGCGTACAAGACCAGCACATTTTTTTGACCAAAAAGCACAAATTGTGTGTCCTTCTATAGAATTTATTATAAATCATAAAGCAACAAATTAGTAAGGGAGGTAATTTTGGTACTATTTCATAAATAAATTCAGTAAAATCATTCAATTAGAGTAAAATATTAAAAATGTTAAATGATAAAAAATAATCTATTTTTAGAAAGGGCATTCAAGATAAAGGTTGACTTGTTTATTATTGTAACTTGAGACTTTGTAAATGTAACATGAAAAGGAAATTGTAAATGTTTACTGGGAAACTGGAAGTTAGCAATCAACTGCCTTTTCTAGATGTATTGATAATCAGAAATGGCAAGGGGGTTCTAGCAACCACGGTCTACAGAAAACCAACACACAGGTCTATATCTTAATTTCAACTCATTCCACCATAATAGCACTATGAGAGCTGTTGCACTGAGTCTAGTTAATAGAGCCAAAGTAATTTGTTCTTCTAAAAGGCTTCTGAAAGTTGAATTGAAGAACATCCGTTCCACCTTACAGGATAATGGCTACAGTCATAAAATTATTACTGATGCTATCAATCATAAGAAAAATGACGCACGTAGAATTGACGAAGTGAGATATGTCTCTATGCCCTATTATAAAGGAGTATCTGAGAAAATTGGTAAGATACTAAAGAAGCATAATATCCAAGTAGCCTTCAAATCGAGTTTGACTTTAAGATCTATCCTATCAAGTACAAAACCCAAATCTGTCCTAAACAAAAACTGTGTCTACTCTATTCCTTGCCAGTGCGGGAAACAATATATTGGCGAGATTTGCATATCTCTACATGTTAGGGTAAACGAGCATAAGAAGAAAGTTCAGCAGGGCGAAATTTACACTTCCAAACTGGCTAAACATGCTTGGGAAAATGAACACCATTTCCAATGGAAAGATGCTAAACCCTTAATGTATGAGGAAAACAAGTTCAAGAGAAAATAGAAAGAGTCTGCTTTGATTGAAAACTCTCGAGATGCTGTCAGCCAAGCCAGCATAGAATTTCCTCAACTCTGGCTTTCCATTATTAGTTACTACATTATTAAAACAATCATTTTAATCCTCAAGTCACTAATCCGGTAACAAACAACTCATTACCACACAATTATGTGACAAACAACCTTAATCCGGTCGTTAGTCCTCAGCAGGTAGTCCCGTCCCTGCCCATACCTGATTCCAACCAATAGCAACACACCTATAACCTGCTCCCACTCTTACAATACTCGGTATAAAAACTCGAAGAAAACTGAAATGTTTATCACTTCTCGTAAGTCACATACCGATCTTCTTCAATCATTTTTCGGACACCATCGATGTTTTTTTGAATCAGAACCGATTTTGATTGACCTTCACGAGATTCATCACTGACGGACGCACGACCACAACGAAATTCTACAAACCAATTGTAAACAGTCTTTTCTGATGGTGCTTCATTACCAAAAGTTGAACGAAGCGAATCTATGCATTGTTGTTGAGTTAGGCCTTTACTAAAATCGTAAAAAATCATCCAACGAAAACCTTCAAGAGTAATATCCATTTTTTCACAAACTTTTATTTTAACGCTCACTGTTAGCAAACTACTCGGTCAATTTATAAGCTGCCACTGATTTCACAATAACAAATGTCAAATTTTACGCATAAAGTAATGAAACATTTCAATATTGCCATCTAGTGATCGTTTGTAAAACCATAAAAGGTAACCTTATGTTTCGTCAAACGTTCAATAAATGTATTATTAATTACAAGTTATTCAAGTGCCACAAAACCATCAAATGTGAGAATTCATATTTAACATTATATTTCTAAAATTACCCTTTCAAAATGACCTTTACAATCTTGCAAAATCAGTTGTGAAAAATCTGCTGACTAAGACCCGCATGAGATAACGTAGTTCTGTCACAATTGTAACTCTGTTCAGTCTGCTCAGTTGTGGTACCACCCTCCCTTCTATCCAGGAACAAGAGATAATTGATAACTGCAGAAATGCGGGAAGAGAAGGAATCGATAGGAAATCACAACGCAAAAAGGAAATTAGATTGAGTTTGGAAGTATAGGATTTAGATCAACATTTTGCCGCAGTACAAAAAGAATTTATGGAATATATTTTTTTATTTGTATTTGATGAATTTATACACTGTTGTGTACTGTTTATAATAGTATTTACATGTACTACCAAGTATTGAAGTAGAAATATACCTAAAACAATATATATAGATATAAGATCTGGGAAAAAGTTCGTCGCGGTTTTGTCGATAGACGGCGCCAATTGTAAATAATTCTTGGAAAGGTGACAGTTCGAGCGTTACTTTGAGTGTCTAAACATCAAAATTTGTGCAGTGATTGGAAAGTTGTTTGTGTTTGAAAATGGAGAAAAGTAATGAAAAATTGCGCTATATTTTGCAATATTATTACGACAATGGGAAGAACGCTGCGCAGGCTTGTGAAAAAATTTGTGCTGTGTACGGTGAAGGTACTTTATCAAAATCTGCTGCGCGGAAATGGTTCTCTCGCTTTCGATAATTTTAATGTGAAAGATGACTCACGCTCTGGTCGTCCAATCACTGAAAAAGCTGGTAAAATTCTTGAAAAAGTCCAGCAAGATAGGCATATCAGCAGTGTCGATATTGGTACGGAGTTAGGCATTGACCACAAAACTCTTTTGAACCATTTACGGAAAGCTGACTACAAAAAGAAGCTCGATATATTCCCCATGAGTTGAGCGCAAAAAACATGATAGACCAAATTAACATCTGCGATGCGCTGCTGAAACGCAATGAAATCGAGCCATTTTTTAAACGTCTCATACCCAATGATGAAAAATGGATCACGTACGACAATCGGAAGCGTGGAAGATCGTGGACATGGGATGGTGAGCCGTCACAAGGGTTCGCGAAGCGAGGATTGACGCCGAACAAGGTGATGCTGTGTGTGTGTGGTGGAATTGGAAGGGAATCGTCCAACATGAGCTACTTCCAGTTGGTCAGACGATTGATTTTCAACTCTACTGTGGACAATTAGAGATTACGCCAGGCAATTGAAAGAGAACGGTCCGAATTGAATAATAGGAAAGGTGTTGTTTTTCATCATGACTACGCAAGACCACACACTTCTTTGATGACCCGTCAAAAATTGCGAGAGCTTGGTTGGGAAATTTTGTTGCATCCACCATATAGCCCAAACATAGTACCCTCTGACTATCACCTATTCCGATCTCTGCAGAATTACCTCAATGGAATTAAGCTGGTTTCAAAAGAAGACTGTGAAAACCACTTGATTCAGTTTTTAACCAGAAACCACCGAAGTTCTTCACCGATGGCATCATGGCTCTACCCGAAAAATGGCGAAACGTTGTCGATAATAATGGAGCATATTTGGTTTAAATAAATTCATTTTCACACTATAACCAAACCAGTTGAATTTTACTATAAAAAAAAACCACGAAGTTTTTCCCAGACATTATGGTTATTTTGAAACTACCGGGTTAAAAAAATGAAAAGTTTTTTAATAATTTTATGACAAATATCAACTTGTTAAATCTGTCAAGTATTTCAAAGACCCAGAGAATTATCTCCTTATTCCAAATTTAAAAATACATTTTAAAATGTGTCCTTAAACAAGATTAATTTTCAGAAATGAGATTGAACAAACATCTAATAATGCCCTTAATAAAACAATTAATTAAAAAGTCAAACAAATTAGACAATTCATCATCTTGTTCAATATGGCGGTCGCTAATTAGCAGACAATCTACCAAAACGGAACGAACAATAAATTAAGGAAATAGACAGAAGATGAAACATGTTACGTTTGAAAAACCACAGGTGGCAACACTATAGATGATCGTAATTATTCAACTGACAGTCTTAGAAGTAACAGTAATACGTAAACTTAACGTTAACTTAAGCACTGTCAAAGTAAATTGATCATATTTTAGCGTCAGCTTTCGAAACAAACCATTCTACATTTACGGTAGATATATAGGCTATAATTATTTAACAAAGGGGAGTTTTGGTGAAATATTTTTGTCATTATTATAAATAATAACTACATTTCTTTTTCTGATTTTTGCCTGAATACAGTTTCAAAAATACAAACTAACCTCTGCGAATCTGAGATTTCCTTGGAAAAAGTAATCGTAGCTCAGCAAGTTTGCAAGACTTCTTTGAGACAGGAAAATCTTAGTACTGTGAGTCTTTTTTGTATATTAGCTCTAAGCTAAAAATTTCTTTGAAAAATAGTAATGTAAACTAGAGATGGGTCGTTCATGAACGAACCGGCTCACTGAGCCGGCTTAGTACACTGACCGAAGTGACACGGTTCACCAAATTGAAATGAGCCGGCTCACGGCTCACTGTATAGTTTCAAGTTTCAAGGATACGATTGGTCGGGCGATTGTGAGCAGTGACCGGAGTGATCCGGATCTGGATCGATGTCATGTTGAACTTCGCGAGAACTCGGCTTGTAATGTATTATCATAAAGTGTATTTTGTCATCAATTTGTAGGGCAGTTTATTTGAAACTAATAGGCTTAGTCTGTATTTTCTTACAACCATACTAAATAAAAATATTAAAAATATTGCCCAAATCCCAGATGTCCGATTTATAAGAGCAATAAACATCGCCATAAACTTAACACATCTGGTTTAAAATACAGTAGCTACATAAAGTGAATTGTTTTTTTCAAAAATGTTAGATAAGAGCCGGGGCTAAGCGACGTTCTACCTACGAGCGAACGACCGACAACTGACTGACCTGTGTCTCGGGATCATGTTTACAGTTCATATATTCAAAGAACCGGCTCTAAGCAAGAGCCGGCTCTAAGCGACGTTCTACCTACGAACTAACGACCGACCTGTGTCTCGGAAACATGTTTACTTAACCGGATCACTGAGCCGGATCAATGAACCGGCTCAACAAACTGAACGACCTCCACTGATATGGTTCCACAAACTGAGCCGAAATTCCCATCTCTAATGTAAACTAGGTAAGTCTGAGAGTAAACTTAGCGTTGTGAATCTAGGACTTCTTTAAAATATGAAGAACCATCTCTGTGTGAGACTCGTTGAAATAGAGTAATCTTCTGACATGTTTGCTAAAAATATAATAGATTCAAATGTTAGAGTCGTGTGAGGTTTTGTCAGTCGATTACCCTCCACCCCAACGCCGTACAACGGTGAAAATTGAAACAAATGTTCCCCAGATCTGAGTTTATTCTGTAAATTTCACTTAGATTGAATTTAAGAGGAAGAAGTTAAGAGTTATGATTTGTGAGGTACAGTTTCAAATTTATTAGACCTTCATTTCAGTATGATTCTTGTATCTTTCAAATTTCAAACTTTTCAAAGTATAATTTAACAATTGAATATGAAGGGAAATACAACGGCTATTACTCTTAATTACTATTGTACGAATTGGTACACTGTTTCAATGAATTTTTCAGACTCACAGGGCTGAGACACTGTTTCAAAGACGTACAGACGTACATAGCGTCGATTACTTTAGTAGCCAATGTCGGTCTGGGACATATCGGTCTGGGAAAAAGTTCGTGGCGTTTTTTTAGTAAAATTCAACTGGTTTTGTTATATTGTGAAAATGAATTTATTTAAACCATATATGCTCCATTATTATCTACAACGTTACGCCATTTTGCGGGTAGAGCCATGATGCCATCGGCGAAGAACTTCGGTGGTTTCTGGTTGAAAAACTGAATCAAGTGGTTTTCACAGGCTTCTTTTGAAACCAGCTTTATTCCATTGAGGCAATTCTGCAGAGATCGGAATAGGTGATAGTCAGAGGGTGCTATGTCTGGACTATACGGTGGATGCAACAAAATTTCCTAACCAAGCTCTCGCAATTTTTGACAGGTCATCAAAGAAGTGTTTGGTCTTGCGTTGTCATGATGAAAGACAACACCTTTCCTATTATTCAATTCGGGCCGTTCTCTTTCAATTGCCTGGCGTAATCTCTCTAGTTGTCCAGAGTAGAGTTTAGAATCAATCTGACCAACTGGAAGTAACTCATGGTGGACGATTCCCTTCCAGTCCCACCACACACACAGCATCACCTTGTTTGGCGTCAATCCTCGCTTCGCAAACGCTTGTGACTGTCGTACATGATCCATTTTTCGTTGGTTATGACACGTTTCCGAAATGGCTCGATTTCATTGCGATTCAGCAGCGCATCGCAGATGTTAATTTGGTCTATCATGTTTCTCGCGCTCAACTCATGAGGAACCCATATATCGAGCTTCTTTTTGTAGCCAGCTTTCCGTAAATGGTTCAAAACAGTTTTGTGGTCAATGCCTAGCTCCGTACCAATATCGACACTGCTGATATGCCTATCATGCTGGACTTTTTCAAGAATTTCATCAGAACTTTCACTGATTGGACGAACAGAGCGTCATCTTTCACATTAAAATTACCAGAACGAAATCAACCGAACTATTTCCGCGCAGCAGATTTTGATAGAGTACCTTCACCGTACACAGCACAAATTTTTTCACAAGCCTGCGCAGCGTTTTTCCCTTTGTCGTAATAATATTGCAAAATATAGCGCAATTTTTCATTACTTTTCTCCATTTTCAAACGCAAACAACTTTCCAACCACTGCACAAATTTTGATGTTTAGACACTCAAAATAACGCTCGAATTGTCACCTTTCCTACGAGCGCTTAGTGATGTCGCTGCGATCTGTGTTTTCTGAGTTATTTGCAATTGGCACCGTCTATCGGCAAAAACGCCACTTTTTCCCAGACCGATATAAAAATTAGATAATTCGCTTTTTTTAAATATTATTTCGTATTTATTTATCTTTATTTCTTTAAAACAATGTAGAAGGAGAAGGAGTTTGTCAAAAAATTACAAATTACGTCATAAAATGCAAATAAAGGCAGTAGAAGGCGTACCACGTGAATATTGGAACCCATCATACTGAAGAATAGATAGGAATACTGACTGACGTTCTCAGCAACTGTTTCATGAAGACCCGTTTACTGAGCCAGTTCACTGAGCCGGTTCAGTAATCTGAAAGATAGCCACTGAGTCGGTTCTGTGAACATCCGAAATGCCTATCTCTATCTGGGACTTCTTTGAATTAATGTAATCCCAGCTGTAGGAGTCCGAGACTTCTTTGAAACAGAATAATTACAGCTGTGAGAATTTGAGATTTCTTTGCTGCATAGTAATCTCGGTTCCGTAACTCTGTTACTGCTTTGAAATAAAGTAATTGCAGCCCTATGTGTTTCTTGCAAATCATATTAACAAACATTATCCAAAATCTTTCCACCTATTATTTTATATGTTACACTCCATGATCAGCTTTAATGTCAGTGTCCCATATGGTGCAATATAATCCTCAATATCCTTCTTAACCTAACTTAAAATGTAAGGTTATGTAACATTTTTCGTGCCGTGACATCGCTGGTTTGACCGCGTTACTAGACACCTGATAGTTCTCTTGGGAAGTGCTAAGTGCTCACTTAATAAGTAATGTAGTAGATATACCCTAATTTACTGTCTCCTTTTAACTTTATGTTCTCCCTTTTAAGTGCAAGAGAGATAGGAAGATAATTATAATTTGTCTCTGTTGTCTTATGAATATTTCATTAGGTTTATAAAGGATAGAGATAGAAGTGTAAATTTATATTTGGTTTGAAGATAACATAAAAACAATGCACTTTACTAATTTTATATTCAGGAAAAAAGTCTCAGACTTAGAGATAAGGAGATTACTTTATCTCAAAAAAGTCTCAGACTCACAGCTATGAGATTATTTTATTTCAAAGAAGTCTCAGACTCACAAAACTGAGAATACTCTATTCCAAAGAAGTCTCACACTTACAGAGCTGAGTTTACTCTATTCCAAAGAAGTCTCAGACTTACAGAGCTGAGAATACCCTGTTTCAAAGAAGTCTCAGTCTCAAAGTGCTTAGATTACTCTGCTTCAAAGAAGTCTCAGACACACAGAGCTGATAATACTCTTTTTCAAAGAAGTGTGTCTCGCAGAATAGAGATTATTTTATTTCAAAGAAGTCTCAGTCTCACACAGCTAAGTTTACTTTGTTTCAAAGAAATTACAGACGCACAGAGCTGATATTACTCTGTTTTAAAGTAGTCTCAAACTTTAAACACTGAAAACTCTTGGACAATTTTAGACTTTCATTCCTGAAAATGTTAGCAGCACCCTGATATATGCGCCTGTCTCTCTGAAGACAGAGATTGGAAGTAATCGGTTTGCTTCGCGAGTAAACTCTTAGTATTCTGATGATGGCCTCATAAGCCGAAATATTTTGAAACATTACCTTAAGATATGTTTCAAAAAAACTGAAACTTTGAGATGATTACTTTTTGTTTCAATTAATTCAGGGAACATACAATTTCATATCTAAAATTCTACTTTTATTACATTGAAAAGAAGTTTTAAAGAAATATTCAAATCTACCAAAATTATTAAATATTTCCTGACATGAAAAAGGGACAAACAATTTTATCAAAAGATTTCATCTGAACTTTTCAATAAATCATTTGGTAAAGAAATCAATGAATTTTTTTTATAGAATGTTTTTATTTCTTTTACGATGACCTAACCTAGAATTTCTTAGTAGAAACCGAAGGAACAGAGCTGCTCAATAATTCAAAATACATAACCTAACAAATGTTGGTCGTTTTCACTCTATGAATACACCATAGACCTTAGCGGTAAACCTGACCTCTACATGGACACCCCTGGAACTAGGGATGAAACATTTATATCTTTGATTCACAGTTTTACGACTTTATAAATTTATTTAAGATTTACAAGCTTTTGATTGAATTGGTGGTCAATCTTAAGTCATGTATAAACGTTAATAAAGCTAGAGAGAATATAAGCATCGGACAAAAATACGACGTTTCAAAGAAGTCTCAAGCCCATAGAGGTGATATTACTCTGTTTTATAAACTAAAATCTGCAGTCTCTTTTTTTTTGAGCTTCGGTCAAATTATGCGGAATCCTTCGGGAACAGATCTTTTTCACAACTACCAGGTCTACAAGTATGAAATTCGGATTTTTTTCAAACTTGCCGCGCAAACAGAGTGTATAGTTCAAAGTTTCAACACATATGGCGTTTTGTTAAGTTATTATTAAGTGTCAAATGCGTATAGGTTATAATTTGAAAAGTGCTCATATAGTTTTGTTTTACTGTGTTAAAAAATGTCAAATTTTGTGCCAAATAAAGAGCATTCGCGGACAGTACTAATGTTTTGTTTTCATTTGAAAAAAACTGCTGCTGAATCATACCGACTGCTTCGAGAAGCTTATGGTGAAATGCTCCATCACAAGATACGTGTGAACGATGGTTTTAGCGTTTCAAAGCTGGTGACTTTGATCTTACAGACAAAGAACATGGAAAACCTCCAAAAAAATATGAAGATACAAAATTGGAAACATTGCTACAGGAAGACGATAGTCAATCACAAAAACAACTAGCAGATCAGTTAGGCGTTAGTCAACAAGCTGTTTCCAATCGCCTACGAGAGATGGGTAAGATCCAGAAAGTCGGCAGATGGGTTCCACATGCATTGAATGAGAGGGAGATGGAAAAACGCAAAAACACTTGTGAAATTTTGCTTGCACGATACAAAAGAAAGTCTTTTTTACATCGTATCATTACTGGTGATGAAAAATGGATTTATTTTGAAAATCCCCAACGCAAAAAATCATGGGTGCACCCAGGCTCACCATCCACATCAACTGCAAGACCGAATCGCTTTGGCAAAAAGACAATGCTCTGAACTTGGTGGGACCAAAAGGGTGTGGTCTATTATGAATTGTTAAAACCTGGTAAAACAGTTAATACCCAACGCTAACAACAACAACTGATCGAATTGAACCATTCGCTGCTCATAAAACGACCAGAATACGAAAGAAGACAGCACAAGGTAATCTTTCTTCTGGATAACGCTCCATCACATAAGGCAAAAGCAGTTTGCAACACATTTGAGGCACTCAAGTGGGAAGTGCTACCCCATGCCGCTTACTCACCAGACTTGGCCCCTTCAGATTACCACTTGTTCGTATCGATGGGTCACGGACTTGCCGAGCAGCACTTTTGTTCATATGAAAATGTGAAAGAATGGCTAGATGAATGGTTTGCGGGGAAAGGGGAAGAGTTCTACTGGCGAGGTATTCATAAATTGCCTGAAAGATGGGAAAAATGTATAACTTCTAATGGAGCATACTTTGAATAAATAAACTTTTACTGTTCTTATGAGTTTAATGTGTTTTATTTAAAAAAATAAATAAATACGCATTTCATACTTGTAGACCTGGTAAATGTTCATGCAAAATCGACGCACGACCACGACGAAATTCTGCAAACCAATTGTAAACAGTCTTTTCTGATGGTGCTTCATTACCAAAAGTTGAACGAAGCGAATCTATGCATTGTTGTTGTGTTAGGCCATTACTAAAATCGTAAAAAAAATCATCCAACGAAAACCTTCACGAGTAATATCCTCGTTTTGTATTTCTCTTACATATATATCTCGTGGATATCTGATAATAATAAAATGAGATATATCTCCATTAAATTCAACAACAATTAGGAAAATGAAATTCTTATTAAATTATATCATTCTCCATGAACATAAATTTAAGTAATGACATTTGGGCTGAAGATTAGCCGGCAGTCCTGAATAATTTTATTGGGTAGCAATCTGTACAACGAAGGCCTTTCACAGCCGGAAAAGGGGGAAATCAGGGCAGGAAGGTCCTAATGCAATAGGACCTAGTTGAATTACCCCGGCTCACAGCAGTGTCAATTCGATATTTACCATTAAATGTTTAGAATTTGATATATTACTTTATTATATTTGATACGGTAAAGAGAAAATGATGAGATGGAAATGTTTTAAGCTTAAAATAGAATCAATGTTCAACCTTTCTATCAACTAATAACTAATAAATAATCATATTAGCATTAATTTACTTTAGAAACATTATCTCAGCTCTGGGAGTCTGACACTTCTTTAAAATAGAGTAATATTAACTCTGTGAGTCTGACACTTTTTAAAAAGTAGAGTAATCTCAGCTCTGAGTCTGAAACTACTTTTACTCGTAAATAAAACAATTTGAAATAGAATAATCAGCTTTCTGCATCTGAGACTTCTTCGAACCCGAATAATCTCAATTCTGTGAGTCTAAGACTATGACTGAAACAGTTAGTTAGTTAAATTTTTCTGGGGCACTGCAACGATGGCTATTTGCGCCTTATACCTTAAAGTCTCAATTCTGTAAGCTTGAAACTTCTTTGTAACAGTGAAATAAATGGTTCTTATTTAAAAAATTGATGTGAAGTGTAAATATTCACACATATCAGGGTTTTGCAGGTATATAATAAGTGAAGGCCGCATGCTGAGTGTGTAGGACAAATTTTACTTTGTAGTAATCACAGCAAAATGAACGATATTTTTAAAATAATGTATCGTCTGTTAATCATATAAGACTGGTTATTAAATTTACGCTCTTAAAAATTACATGCAACATTTGTCAAAATATAACTAGAATTTTGACAAAATAATTTCAACATAATAAAAATGCAAAAAAAAACAAAAAATAAAATTCACTCCGTACTCGAACTCGAAACCCTTCCAGCGCATTTTAGCTTACGACACCAGTGCTCTAACCATTACGCTATCGCACGCCTTGCATGTGAATGTCTTACATTGGTATAACTTTTGTACTTTGTGAACCAAAAACCACAAAAAATGCGTTATTTTCCGAAAACATAATTTGATAAAAAATTCCTGTTGTACTATTTCGGTTCACACCAATATACATTACTTAGAATTTTTTAAGATTTTTAGTTTAAACCATCTGGGCTACAGGGTGTGGGACAATTTTTTTTTTGCACAATTTTGGCAAAAATCGCTTCAAAATAATTTATTTTGCAAAAATTAAAATTTGATCGTTAATCCACGTACTAAGGGCTTTCATTTGATACCCTACTCAGAATTTAAAAAAAATATTTTTGTTTTCGATGAGCACATATATGTTTATATTTTTAGGGGGGTATGTTTTTTAGATGTTTTAGTATTTTTCCTATGTGCGGGTCAAAGAGTTGTATAAGCATGCCAAATTTCAACTCTCTAGGTTTAGCTGTTTGGCTACAATTTTTACCGAACAGACAGACAGACGACAAAATGACGGTATAAGGGTTTTTTGGTCATACCTACAAAACCCTAAAAATGACCTGGTATAAAAAAATATTTATTTAACGTCAAAAATCTCAGCGTCAGAGCGGTGTTGAATAATTTATGTAGTCTTTAAAATGCATATTCCACATATTAGTGGCTCTTAATTGAACATCTCCACATCATTACATAAATGATCTAATTTCTTGTCGTACCATTTCAATAAAGTTATCACATAACTCAATTATATCTGTACCAGATCGTAAAGTTGACCAGGCAGGCATTCACCTATTATATGAATTATAGAGAGTGTCACAGTCTAACGTAGTAAGGACGTGTATCAGACCGTTGACAGGGGATTAGAATAACCAATGAGGGTTATTAGAGATATGCACAACTTAACTTAATGCCAGAGGATCATTGAATTTATGGCTTAATCGATATGTCTACCCCATTGAGGCTAAGAGACAATCCTACAATGTACTCACGGACAGACAAAGACGATCAACACTATTAACGTAATGGAAACCAACGTTTTACTCACTGTAAACCCTATTCATAGTTTGCCATTTGTTATGTTATTAAAGAAGAACCGGAGTCCAAGAACTGAGAAGTGATTAAAAAGTCTCAGAAATCCAATGTCTATTACAAATTCTCAGAGCTCAGAAGATTACAAACGGTGTTTTTTTTTTTTTTTTAGAGGTATAGAACTCTAAAATAAAATACAACACATAAAAATTGTGGTAATGACCATTCTATTGGCTTTATTGGAAAGATATTAGTGTTTAAATATCAGGTCTGGGAAAAAGTTCGTGGCGTTTTTGCCGATAGACGGCGCCAATTGCAAATAACTCAGGAAACACAGATCGCAGCGACACCACTAAGCGCTCGTTGGAAAGGTGACAGTTCGAGTGTTACTTTGACTGTCTAAACATCTAAATTTGTTCAGTTGTTGGAAAGTTGCTTGCGTTTGAAAATGGAGAAAAGTAATGAAAAATTGCGCTATATTTTGCAATATTATTACGACAAAGGGAAGAACGCTGCGCAGGCTTGTAAAAAAATTTGTGCTGTGTACGGTGAAGGTACTTTATCAAAATCTGCTGCGCGGAATTGGTTCGCTCGCTTTCGGTAATTTTAATGTGAAAGATAACTCACGTTCTAGTTATCAGTGAAAAAGCTGATGAAATTCTTGAAAAAGTCCAGCAAGATAGGCATCAAGATAGGCATCAAGATAGGCATATCTGCAGTGTCGATATTGGTACGGAGCTAGGCATTGACCACAAAACTATTTTGAACCATTTACGGAAAGCTGGCTACAAAAAGAAGCTCGATATATGGGTTCCTCATGAGCTGAGCGCGAGAAACATGATAGACTGAATTAAGATCTGCGATGCGCTGCTGAAACGCAATGAAATCGAGCCATTTCTGAAACGTGTCATAACCGGTGAAAAATGGATCACGTACGACAATCGGAAGCGTAAAAGATCGTGGACAAGGGATGGTGAGCCGTCACAAACGTTCGCGACGCCGAACAAGGTGATGCTGTGTGTGTGGTGGGACTGGAAGGGAATCGTCCACCATGAGCTACTTCCAGTTGGTCAGACGATTGATTCTCAACTCTACTGTGGACAACTAGAGAGATTACGCCAGGCAATTGAAAGAGAACGGCCCGAATTGAATAATAGGAAAGGTGTTGTCTTTCATCATGAAAACGCAAGACCACACACTTTGATGACCCGTCAAAAATTGCGAGAGCTTGGTTGGGAAATTTTGTTGCATCCACCGTATAGTCCAGACATAGCACCCTCTGACTATCACCTATTCCGATCTCTGCATAATTCTCTCAACGGAATTAAGCTGGTTTCAAAAGAAGACTGTGAAAACCACTTGATTCAGTTTTTCAACCAGAAACCACAGAAGTTCTTTACCGATGGCATCATGGCTCTACCATAAAATGGCGAAACGTTGTCGATAATAATGGAGCAACAATTTCTACTGTACAGACAGATAGACACATGAGTGACGTTATTAGTGTTTTTATGGTCTTACCTACAAAACCCTAAAAAATGATGGTGTTTTTTATGTTTGCATATATATATTTTGTTATTGTCTCCTATGTTAACAGTTAATTATACCGGTTCGCTCCATCATCTGTACATTAAAGTATCTCTCCATGGAGTTCTAAATGCATTCTGCATTCCGTATTCGGTGATGTGTAACAAATAGGTCTCCCAGATCGCCTGGTACTATATGCAACCGTCCGAGCTTATCTGTAAGTTGGGTAACCTGTAACTTGTACGAACAGGAATTGTAGCGTTGCAAATAGGGAACGTCTAGCAGGAAATTAAGGCACTAGACCATGTGTGCCGGTCACAAACTAAGATATTATACAATTCTGATTATTAGTTCAAAACTTTATACTTTGATAATCATTAGGATGTCTTTAAATATGATTTTATCAGGAACATATTAACTTAAGATTTGTAAACATCAAAAGAACACAAAGGCCCGGCACAGATTCAGGGTTATTCAAAGGTTATTGATCGCCCCGGTGCAAAAAACAATATTGCTGCCCTTATGAATTAAATATTACTTAATTAAGAATTTAATATGTAATGCAGGGGTTGTTAAAAATAAGTGAATCGAGATACTAGACTCACAACTTATTGAAAATAGGATCAAAATGTTTTTTCCAACTATCTCAAAATTACATTACTGTGAAAAATAACGTTTTGAATGTTACTTCCTCATTTATTAAGCAAAATAAATATTTTTTAATATGTATTTTCATAAAATAAAATAACGTTTTATATTTAAAGGGGTATATTTTATTCTATATATAAATACAACATCGAAAAAGTCTAGGTATATTGAAAAAAATATGAAAATCTATTGCTTATTGTACATTTAGGCCCGGTCTTTCCACCTTCAGATAAAGTCCCAGGTAACTATCTGACAGATAAGGTTATTTGTAACTGCATCTGCTGAGTAAATGTCATCCCTTCTTTCTATACAAATGTATCTATCGGATAGTTATCTAACGGATAATGAGACTGACGTATTGGATTCACTGACTGGTATTGACATTTATTCAGCAGATGACGTTACAAATAACCTTATCTGTCAGATAGTTACCTGGGACTTTAACTGAAGGTGGAAAGACCGGGCCTTAATGTTGTATTTCAATTAAAGTAGGCAATTATGAGTAGTTGGCTATGGAAAACAAGTAAAAACAATAACCAACAAGACAAAACAAATACAAATTTATCAAATTTTATTCAGTACATGATCCGTAGGTTGATAACCTGTTTCATTTTAATTCGATTTAAAACGTTTATATTAATCTATGCAGTGTTTTTAAGTAGTGGCATTCTTTTTTAATAATGGATCGACAGCATTTAACTATCCACGAGATGAATCGTTGGGTGGGACTTCTCCAAGCTGGCTTCGGGCAAGTTGTTGTTGCCCAGTGGATAGGAGTTTCTCAAAGTGTCATCAGTAGGTTATGGAGGCGTTACAGGGAAACTGGGAGTCCGGCCGAACAACATCCGGGACGTGGTCGCTGTACAACAGCAGGTCAAGACAGATTTTTGGTCTTAAATGCTAGAAGACAACCTACTATTACAGCATCCGAATTGATAAGGGAGTTACAGCAAGCGCATTACTTAACCGTTAGTCGTGATACTATAAGAAATATCCACGGAGAAATGAGAAATATCTTGACGACCTATCAGATGTCAACCTCTCTCTATAGGTAATCGTAGAGCAAGATTAGACTGGCGTCACAATTTTCAATATTTGTGTGACAATGATTGGGCTCCAGTTTTGTTTACTGATGAGTCCAGATTTGAAATTCATCCACATTCTCGTCGAACAAGGGTATCGAGAAGATCCGGTAATTTGGAACGTTTGAGGCACGTCCAGGATGTTCACAGTTACAGAGGTGGTACTGTTATGGTATGGGATGGGATAATCATTGGCAGTAAAACTGATCTCGTTTTTCCCAATGGATTTTTAACAGCACAACAATATTTGGAAAATATTCTTCAATCTATTTTGCGTCCATTTCGTTGTGCTATTGGAGATCAGTTTCATGTTGCCCAGGATAATGCTCGATCACATGTTGCGCGAATTATAACGAACTGGCTGGATAACGAAGGTATTGATGCGATACCAAGGCCAGCACAGTCACCGGATCTAAATCCGATTGAACATGTGTGGGACATGCTTAAGAGAAGAATTACTCCACATATGGATAACATCCACGATAATTTTAGATTCAGAGAGCTTCTAAGAGCAGAATGGGCACAGTTACCTCAAGAAGACATCGATAATGTTATTTTGTCCATGAATCGCAGATGTGTGATCAACCAAAGGGAGGCCATACTCTCTATTAGTATTTGTTTTTTCATTTTTTACAATTCTGTACATAAATCTGTATATTATTTATTTTATTTTTTTTAAATATTGATTAATTTTATAAATAACATTTAGCTTATTTTGTTCTAATCTATTCTTTATTGAGTAATTTAATTGATAGATACTCAGTTTCAAAGAAATCTCAGACTCACAGAGCTGAGATTTCAAAGAAGCCTCGAACTCAAAACAGACATTTTTAAATTTCAAAGAAGCTGGGATTCTAACCCAGTACTTTTGGTACGTAAATCAAGACTGCTACCTCTGCGCTACCGTTATTCTGAATATTTTTTACTTTACAGCGGATATGATAGGATTTCCAGAACATATCTCAACAAGATAAGCCCAAAATAGTCTCAAAGATTTACGGAAATGCCTGATAAAGTTACTGGATTTTATCCAATGTCTTACCAAGATGAAACTCCGAAAGAACTGCTATAGAAGTTACACTCTACAGAGAATACACTAACAATGTAAAATAAAATACTACTCTCAATACTGATATAAACAGACCAATTCTGTAACTCTGTTACTATGATAATAGGAACTAAATTCGTCACTATGAGCAAGGTCAGTTACTATCATGAATGAAAGTCATTGTACTTTTTATAATATTTTATGTTGTAGTAACGTTATTACACAGTAACTTTTTACAGAATTGATCTGAAAGTCTGTTCAATGATGACGTTACACTAAATAAATTTTACCTAATTGCCTAAATTGATCATATTTACTGTTCGTCTTTGTAATTATGGGCGAGATTTGTTGTAATCGGCGCGATGACATTTTGTTTGGTAATGTAAACGTTCCTTCCGATGTAGACTGAGATAGCCAATGTGTTTATATGTCTGTCTCATTAAAACAATAAGTTGCTCGCTAGCTACACAGATTTTTAGTGTTCGATCCCTGCCAGAGGAGTCAATTTTTTTTTTTGTTTTTTTGTTTTTTTTTTTTCATTTTTATTTTGTTTAAATTAATTTGTCAAAATTCTAGTTATATTTTGGCAAATGTTGCATTTATTTTTTAAGAGCGTAAATTTAACAACCAACTGGAATTGCTGGAATTATATTTTCATTCTATGTGTCAAGTACAGTCGATTCCGCTTAATTGGGACACATCGGGACTTAGGCATTTTGGCCCAATTAACCGGCTGCCCCAATTAAGCGAATTTGACATAAAATTAAACAATGCATATTTTTCTTTCAATAATTTTACTTTATAAACTCTTGGACAAAACTATAAATTACATATTACCAAAAAATATAAACTTTTAAGAAAAAATAATGATTAATTCCAAAATAAAATAATAAATAGGTATATACAATTTAATTCAATGCAAAAATGCGTCAAGTGTAGTCTGTCTTTTGTTTTTGTAACATTTCACTTGTACAAAATCAGCACAGGTATTCAGTGCGGATGTAGGGCTCCCTTCATTTCCTTCCTGCATAAAATAACGCTGTAATATTAAATTCTTTGTACATATTTTTTCTTGAGAATATGTGTTACATAATATATACTGTGATCTTAAATTTACTGTCCCAATTAAGCGGAATGTTGTCCCAATTAAACATGAAATTTACTGTTGGTTCCTTGGTTTGGTTTCTGTTCTTTGAGATTTGGCCCAAATAAGCGGCTGCCCCAATTAAGCGGTGTCCCAATTAAGCGGAATCGTCTGTATATGAAACCAGAGGGGCGGAGCGTATGATTTAAAACAAACAATGGAAGCCATAATCGCAATTTTCAAAATCTTAATGAACCTTGCTATATAAAAAAAATACTGCACATATTTAGAAACCTAAATAATTGTATTAGGTATTTGAATTAAAATTAACAAAAAAAATATTTAACATAAAATTTGTTTTTAAAGCTTTTAGATTAACAGACGATAAATTATTTTAAAAAGATCGTTCATTTTGCCGTGGTTACTACAAAGCAAAATTTGTCCTACACACTCAGCATGCCGCCTTCACTTATTATATACCTGCGAAACCCTGCAATGTGTGAAAATTCACATTTCACATACATTTTTTGTTATAATATTCTAATCTTTCTTCTGATTCTATGGAGTGATACGTCTATGTTAGAAGTATATTCGTGGGAAAGTGTAAGCTCTCCAAACATATAGTCTTTTATAAATTGACCAGTCTTCCTCTTACAAATTTAATAATTTCTTACTTTGTGAAAAGCTTGTTTTATCTCACTGTAAACAGACCAGAGTCAGCATAAGTATTGAGCTTTTTTTTTCTTTTCTCTTCCTTTATTGAATTTGTGAAAATATTGGATAAAAAAACAAGAAAATATTTCCAAGATTGTTGTGGTTTCCCCGTTTTCTTTCACGGCCAAATAAAAAGAAAGAAAATTCACTGTATAAATACTTTAGAACAAAAATGTTTATTTAAGAGTAAATTTAATTACGAGGTGTGTAAATTAAGTAACCAGACTGGCAACATTGTGTTTGATCTGGCAACATTTGAGACGCGGGACTTGGAGAGGCGGCAGGTAAACATATGATACACCTTCAGTACGAACTCGCTAGAGTAATTTTGTAGTCCGTAGCGATTTTTTTCGTGCAACAGTTTTTCTAGTGCTTTCTAAAAATGAGTGAAATTCATTTCGAGCAACAGTGTGCTATCAGGTTTTGCTTTAGATTTGGGAAGAGTGCAACGGAAACTTTTGCAAAACTTCAGCAGGCCTACGGAGGCAGTGTTTTGTCAAGGACCCAGGTTTTTTGGTGGTTTAATCTATTTTCAGAAGAAAGAGAGTTGATTGAAGATGAATCAGCGAAAGGCCTTCATCTTCAAGAACCGATGAAAATGTCAACAGAATCCGGGATCTTGTGCGTTCAGATCGTCGGTTGACAGTCACATAGTTATGATTAGGGAAGAGTTGAATTTGACTCACACTACCGTTCATCAGATTTTGACTAATGAATTGGGAATGAGAAAAATTTGCCCAAAAATGGTTCCAAAAAACCTTTCACAGGACCAAAAAGAAAACAGGAAGCAAAGGTGCCTTGACTTTTTAGAATCGATTGAAAATGATACCTAGTTTCTGGAACGTGTCATTACTAGTGACGAGACTTGGGAGTTAGAGTACGAAATGGAATGGCATACTTCAAGCTCTCCAAGGCCCAAAAAAAGCAAGAATGAGCAAGTCAAAGATCAAATGCATGCTGATTTCCTTTTTTGATAGCCAGGGAATCGTCCATAAAGAGTTTTTGCCTCAAGGCCAAACGGCAATCAACACTATTACTGAGAGGTTCTTGAAAAAGGGTCATGTGAGACCAAACATCACGAATAACTGGGTGTTGCATCACAACAATGCGCCTTGTCACACAGCAATTTCAATAAACGAGTTTTTGGCCAGTTAAAACATTCCTGTGGCTCCTCAGTCTCCTTATTCGCCCTTGTACCTTATTCCTCTTGCCAAGATTGAAAAATCACCTCAAGGGACGTCATTTTGGGACACTCGAAAACATTCAAACGTCCATAATCGACTAGCTGAAAGCTATTCCAGTATCCGAGTTCCAGCACTGCTATGAGGATTGGAAGAACCGTCTCTAGCGCTGTGTGGCTTCCCAAGGAAGTTATTTTGAGGGAGACAATACTGAATTGTAATTCAATTCGAATAAAAATTTTTTTTAAATCAGTCGTTACTTAATTAGCATCGCTTTGCGTTTCGGAAATCCTGAATAACTATGTATTTATATTAATAATAATAAAACAACTTAAATAATAATAACTGCACAAATAATAACCGTTATTAGGTATTGTGCAACATGCAAAATTCGTTATTTTTTGTGAAATTTCATTAATGTTTAGAATATACTTTTGGGGTCTTCGATAACTAATTCAATGCCTCTTTCATAAATTCTATGTACTCTAAAGTGTGTTTTTAAATTGTCAACAATAAATTTAATTGAAATAAAGGGACATTTAAAAGTACTGGTGGTCAGAGAACATTTTTTATGCGTCCAAGCAAATAAAAGTCAAATTCTAACAATGGTTGAAAATAAATTATCATTAACACCGTGTTCCATTGAAAAAAATAATTAATGGACTCTGTAGAGTTGGAAAAACAGGGTTTTCCGCCTACTAATGCATACATACATATCTCTCGCTCTTCTTGGGTACTGTCGGCATTTTTGAACTCATTTATATATAAAAAAATATTATACTCAACCATCTTTGTATTAATTATATTGTAGATTTATATAACTCCTCTAAGGTCCGGTATTTCCAACAATATGGGATAAATTGTTATTAAGGGAATAAACGATTTTTTGCGTATTTCCAATAATTTATCTATAGAGTAACTAAGTTATCTATATTATAACTTCTATCCACCATGTAGGTACTGATAACTGTTATCCATTGGATAAAAATGACAGATTTTGACAGATAGGTGTCAAAAAACATTTTATTGATACATAAAGTCTGTTCCAAACGGTTAGGCGGAACTAGATTTTGCAATCTAGTTACTTGCATCGTTTAAATCATGCTTTTCGGCCGTTTTGTTTAAGCTTTGTAAATCATACTTGCAACAAATATTTTTTGGTTAAGGTTAATATCATTTTTAAATGTCATTTTCTTTATATTTTGATTTTTTGTGTCATTCTTAATACTAATATCCCATTTATTTATTTTTTTTGTCATTAAAATATGTAAGAAAATTAATTTAAGTTTGATATATGTCATTCGTTTCCATGGTTTCATTGTTGGAATTTTAAATTTTGACATTCCAACGTGAAAAATGAAATAACCCAAGCAAGGTCCCTTTTCGTGACAACCTAAAAGAACGAAATTCCCATTTAGTTCCGCCTAACCGTTTGAAACAGACTGTATATGTACATAATATAAGCATATATACGTAAAATATATAATATAACAGGTACTATGTACATATTAGACATACCTACACTTTATATATATATATTACATACACCTGTATACATTATGTGTACTATTTTATTGTGTAATTACCTATATCAAAATAATTTAGTAATCTAGTTTAATTTATACTGAAATAAAAAATATTGTCGTTTATTTTTAGATAATTTACATTTATTTTTAAAGAAGGAAATCATGGATTCTAGTTTAGAAGATTTGCTAGCAGTCGATGATGATACTCGTGTTATGATACATATTCGTGACCAAATCATATGAACCATTGGTATGGGAAAGAATTTATTAATCGATTTCGTTTAGCGAATAATGCATTTAATATCCTGCTCCACCAAATATGACACCAATTTAAAAAAAAAGAAAGAAAAATTAAACGATCGTATTTTATTTTCAGTGTTTTTGCATTTCTATTCTGTGTGCACGATGTATTGAACATAATACATTTTTTTCCAGGCCCCTTGTTTATCTTTTAGATTTACAGCGTCAGTAGCTTTATTTTCTATTACATTTTTACATTTTAACGCAAGATTTACAAGTTGCCTTGTTTCGGATATATTGAAATTTGCGCTTCTTGGGTATTTATCGCACATTTTTCTGTACAAAATTTTGACAGTTGTCATTTATTTTGACAGTTGTATCTATCTCTCTTTTATCCGTGTATATGTGTTTCTTTGTTTAACATAACGCTACTATAAGCAGTTCACTTTTGTAAGAACAAACTAAGAGGAAATTTTGTTTTTAACTGTTTGCACCTTTGAAACTGTATGTCAATGTTGGTATTACAGAAAAATAATTTGAAAAGTCAGATTATAAATATATCATTTAAAAAATTTGTCATATTTCATTTTGAATAGTGACATCTTAAATATTTTGTAAATATAATACTAACCTAAAATAATACAAACCTAACTCAAAACTGTAAAGCCTTTTTTACAATAAAACAAATTTTCTAAAAGTCAGTAATACACTATAAAAATCACCAAAATAACCAGATCTAGTTTGTTCTTACAAAAGTGAACTGCTTATAATACCAACATAAAAAAAAACATCGTAAAACATTATTATTAATCAGAATAGCTACAGTCTATTCCAAACGATTAGGCGGAACTAACCGGAATTTTCATTTTTGTAAGTTGTCATTAGCTATTTTTTTATATATTGAAGTTGGCTTTTCCTGAACAAAATGATCAAAAGCTTCAATCAATCGGTAAAAGTAACTAGAATTGAAAATTTAGTTCCTAAACCAAAGGACAGACTTTATCTACGGGATAACTAGAGTTGGAAATACAGAAAGCAATTTATCCTAGTGAATATCAAGAGGATAATATTATCCCATTGATAGTTATTCTTATAGAGAACTGCAAGGCGGAAATACCGGGCTTTATACAGACATATAAACACATTGGCTATCTCCGTCTACATCAAAGAAAACAATTAAATTGTATGCCTTTACATTACCTAACAAAATGTCATGAAGACGAACAGTAAATATGATCAATTTAGGTAATTAGGTTAGCCTTAGTTAGTAAAAATCTAGGACAGTAGAATAAGGAAGACGATAATAGATAATAAACATTTTACGAAGCCACCCTAGTTGGTTTAAAGACACACAGATAGCTCACTATTCATAACACACTAATTTCCTTAGCTGTAAACGCTGCTTTAAAAGTTAAAACTATCTACTAAACTTATCCATAACACACAGTGAACAATCAACTAATTTAAAGAGCTCTGAACACAGTTTTACTCTAATTATGATGATTTCAGAGTGCTAGTTTTAATTTCTTGAGTTATTGTGGTATTCCAAAAGTTATCGATGCGATTTTTCAACATTCCCTCAAGAGACTGTTTAACATTCTGGCCATATAAATAAAAAACGTAGATACTTTTTATTCGTTCGAAAATTTTAAAGGTTCTAAAAATAAGTTTTAGGCTGACTGGGTTTAAAGAAATACCGTTTTAAAGCCATTCACAGCGTGAACAACAATGCTTGTCTCCATAGTAAACTGTCTCATGTCTGCAGAATCATTAATCTTTGCCTCCATGTCAAATGAGGGTGGAAAAACCTGTTTTCACGAAAAGTCATGTGTAACATAAGCAAATACATGCTTGGAAAACATTTAGAAAAGACTTTTAGTGTCAAGTTTCTCTACTTTTAGTTTTTTTTTTTATCCATTCACGAAAAATTATCCGACTTTTCATATTATTACAAATCTGTATTTGGTATTTAAAATACTATTACTGAATATATCTGGTCTGAAAAAGATTTTTTGGTAAAATTCAACTGGTTTTGTTATAGTGTGAAAATGAATTTATTTAAACCAAATATGCTCCATTATTATCGACAACGATTCGCCATTTTTCGGGTAGAGCCATGATGCCATCGGTGAAGAGCTTCTGTGGTTACTGAATCAAGTGGTTTTCATAGGCTTCTTTCGAAACCAACTTAATTCCATTGAGAGAATTCTGCAGAGATCGGAATAGGTGATAGTCAGAGGGTACTATGTCTGGACCATACGGTGGATGCAACAAAATTTCCCAACCAAGCTCTCGCAATTTTCGACGGGTCATCAAAGAAGTGTGTGGTCTTGCGTTGTCATGATGAAAGACAACACTTTTCTTATTATTCAATTCGGGCCGTTCTCTTTCAATTGCCTGGCGTAATCTCTCTAGTTGTCCACAGTAGAGTTGAGAATCAATCGTCTGACCAACTGGAAGTAGCTCATGGTGGACGATTCCCTTCCAGTTCCACTATACACACAGCATCACCTTGTGCGGCGTCAATCCTCGCTTTGCGAAAGCTTGTGACGGCTCACCATCCCTTGTCCACGATCCTTTACGCTTCCGATTGTCGTACGTGATCCATTTTTCATCACCGGTTATGACACGTTTCAGATATGGCTCGATTTCATTGCGTTTCAGCAGCGCATCGCAGATGTTAATTCGGTCAATCATGTTTTTCGCGGTCAACTCATGAGGAACCCATATATCGAGCTAATTTTTGTTTCCGTAAATAGTTCAAAACAGTTTTGTGGTCAATGCCTAGCTCCGTACCAATATCGACACTGCTGATATGACTATCTTGCTGGACTTTTTCAATAATTTCATCAGCTTTTTCACTGATTGGACGACCAGAGCGGAGTCATCTTTCACATTAAATTTACCAGAACGAAAGCGAGCGAACCATTTCCGCTTATTGGAATCAGAATGGGAGAGTGGCCATTTCATTTTTGAAATACTCCAAATAAGCTCCAAAAATATAAAACTAATTTTTCCTTTTTCTAAAACTAAATTTCCTTTACATGTTTTAAAATCCACGTAGAAAACTTTTGAATAGAATTAATGAAAATCTTATTACTGTTCATAAGTATAAATTTTCATATCTTGCAGTGTTTTGCACATTAGTTCTTATTAAGCTAGGAATATTCTGCTGAGAAGCGCTGAAGGTTGAACTGCAGACCACGAACCATGCATTTAAATGTACAAGAAACAGCCATTTTGACTTTACCAACTGTTTCTTGTATTCCTTTTACCCTACTTAAACAAATTCAATAAGAAAATGGAAAAAAATACCAACCTTAATAGCGGTTCTTATATTATTCTTTAAGAAATATGTTTTAGAAATACATTCGCAAGGACTAATACTCAAAATTATTGTATTAGTACAAGAATACATAATATACAGAGAATTAACTCAATGTAACGCAATATTATTATTTAAAATTGATGTGAAGTGTGACTTTTCACACATTTCCGGGTTGGATGAACTTTATTAGAACTAATGATTACCATCTTTTGGAAGAGTAAATATCTGGTGTCTTCATACCTGAAACAAAATAAAAAGCATTAGTTTTTGTCTCGAAAATCAAAAATGTATGTGATTTTTTACACATTTTAGGATTTTGTAGGTATTTAGTACATGACAATGAGTTGAAAATACATATCATATTAATGTAATCAAGTTTCAATATTAAATCCAGAGAGTCGAACCCAAATTTATTTCGTTCCGGTTTACACCCCCTGCATATCAAGTTTGGGCTTATGTAGCAATTTTTGAAGGCATTAAATCGAGATGGACTTTGTGTAGGCTACTTGACGCGTAAATTTCCTGGGATTAACTCTGAAAAACTGATGCCAGAATATTTAATGGTCCTCAGATAAGGCAACCTACTGAAGATCCACAATCCAATCCAACCGCATCAATGAACGAGATTGAATCTAATTCTTGGTGTTCTATATTAAAGTAGTACAAAATTTTCTTGGAAATCATAAGGCAGAGAATTAGTGGAAAATATGCTTTCCAACTTTAATATTCTCGGTTGTATTATGACCACTTACCAGAAAACCTAGGTGATTTTAGTGAAGAACCGGGGGAAAGATTCCATCAGGACATAAAACTATGGAAGATAGATATCAAGGAAGATAAGATAGCCACATGATGGCCTACTACTGTTGGAGTCTTCAGAAAGACTGTTCTGGTAAACTCCATGCTAGAAAGTCGTACAAAAAAACATTTTTAAGTGATAAGTGATGAATGTATATTTATCTACTTTGTGAAATAAATACCTTACTTTGTCTCTTTTGTGTTTGTAACTGGCAGTTGGAGCAAATACTAACAGTAATAACGTGAAAAATACTCAAGTTAAGAAATAAGATATTTTATTGTAAAAGAGGCCAATATAGCGTATCTCAAAAACTAGATCTGATAGACCAAATCTGACGGCTATTTTGAATTCTGTGCCCAAAAATTACCTAGGGACAGTTAAAAACTCGGAGGCAAATGTCTGTTGGGATGTGTTATATATCTACCCAGCAAACATTTTTATACGGGCCAGTACTGGTAAAGCACATACTCCCCGGCATTGAAAGTAATGGGCCAGTACCCCGGTGTCCCCGGGGCCGTTACTGGCCCATTGATGTATCAGTTGCCGGCCCAGCAACGGTAAAGTGCAAAATAATCGCATTAGTTGCAAGATTTATTTCTGATGGTTTTAAGTAAAAAGTATGAGTGAAGAAGAGTGCTTATAAAATGCTGGTAAAGTACTTCGTATAGCCGGAATGCGAAATACAAATGTGAAGTACATAATTAATACTGGCGTTGCACTTACTTTTGGTGCCAGTAATTTACCAGCATAAAAGCAGTTTGCCGGCATTCGGCCGTTAGTTGAATGTTTGCTGGGTAGCTATCTATAAATTGAACAGTAAGCATTTCGAAATGATTTAGATCAACCACTGGCCAACTACAGTGCAGATTAATTCAATAACCAGACACCAAAATGTCTGTTGGGCTGTGTAATATGAAATTTTTGCGCCTTTTGCACCCTCACCAGGAACAGTCCTGATTCAAATGGTTGAAAATTTTGTGGACCATCTGTTAAATGACAACCAACAGTTCTCCGTAGAAATTTTCAGGACCACTGTTCTAAAGTCTTCTCTGAATGTCTTACCGATAATTCAAATTAACCCCTCTGATTGTAACGTCGGAACAAGTCCCTGGCCTTCAATAGAGTCTCTGATAACAGAGAGCGTGCTCTGTTCTGTTCGGTTCTCTGCTGCCCACAGCGACTATAACAATGAATTCAACAGTAGGTGTAGGTACTAACAGAAGATCGTTGACCTTAAACTAGCTGACCTTGAGGTGATTTAGTATGATTTTATAACGGATTGTTGTGGGTTATGGCTATGATTCAACGTTTAAGAATCAGTTGAATGTTTGCTCACAAAATATTATCACAAGAGACGTTTTAAATTTACTGCCTTTGTTATTGGCAGAGATGGATTTAGCCTGATGGAGGCTTCTAGTGATAAAAATGTATTAAGCCTTACCAGAAATTCAAGTGAGGTGGTAGAAACAGTTTATTTCTAGTCAAATTTTATTAAAAGAACGTAAAGCGCTAGAAAAGTTTTGAGATACGGGCTTAATTTTTAATTTTTCTCATTATGTTCAATACACTTCCTCATACGTATAAACCACGTGTTAAAAATGTCTTCCCACTTTTCAGTTGGTACTTCTGCACAGTTTAGATCCCAGACTGCTTGAAGCTCATCATCATTATTAAAATAGCGGTCTTTAAGCTTATCATTGATGAAAGGGAAGAGTCCAAAATCACAAGGAGCAAGATCTGGACTATACGGACGATGTTCTAACACTTGTAGTCCAGAATTACTAAAACATTCTTTAGTTAGTTGAGGTCGATGCGGAGGTGCATTATTTTCATGCAAGCGCCAAGTGCCAAGGCGTGAATGTGGCAGTTTTATTTATTTATTTATTTATTTAACCAGTGACTATACAGATTTGTACAGTAGTCCAGTTACATAGCACTGGAAAAAAATACAATACAATTATCATAACAATAATATAGAAATACTAATCTTTATATATAAAACAGAATATTTGTGGATATGTCCGGAAATTCTAACCCACTTCCAGATATGCTACCGAGTTGAAATTTTGCATTCAGTTAGGAAATGCCTTCATCATAACTAGAAAAATCGAAAATCTCAAAAAAGTCCCATCAGAAACGATAAATTAACAATTTTGTTATTAATTATACTGGACCATCGAAGTATGTATGATGCATTCAGCGAGAACGCGGGAATTCCGTTTCAATGGTTGTTTGGACAACTACAGTAAGTTCGGGGAACATTGTATCTATATCGTACCTATATAGGTACGATTTATAAATCAGGAATAATCACGGAGTAAATATAATAAATATCATAAAAATTATAATAAATAATTTCGTAAGGTGCAAGATAAAATGTTTCACGTGACCGGCGCTGTCTTTGGCGATGAGCGATTCTTACATAGGCATTTTATGGGTTATTTTCCTGGGTTAGCACAACGGGACAATTATACGTGTTGTTACTATTTGTCTGTACTACCAATGTTTACAAAAAAGTTCGTAAATAAATTATTTGTATAAGAAGCACATATTAATACAATGGTAGATTAAAACAAATAAATATGTTTGAATGTAAAACGATTCGCAGCAACCAGTCTTGAACCGATTTCGAAATGGGCCCGATTTAAGCGGGGCGACTATTTTTTTCGGTAGCGAAGCAGCGGGTATACTGCTAGTAATGAATAAAATAAAGAATAAAACAATAAGATACAATATAACTAGTCTAATTTATTTTTATACTAACAATCTCTCTGTGTGTACGGGTTTATGCAGTCATATAATTGTGCGCGTAAATTTAAGTAAACACCAGTAAATATTCAACATGGAATGGAGTAAAAAGGTATTGCATGCTGGTAAACAAATCCCCAGTTGCAAAAAAACGTAGGGTTATGGCTAATCGTTCTTTTACGGGATAAGCCTTTATAAATCTTATCTTTCTTCCCAATTTTGTGACCAACTTTATTAACGAGTAGTTCAAAGTCTGTCGCTGACATCGAACAAAATTTTGAAATTGCCCATTAACCTCTTGCATTTGTAGTTCTGCTAGCAAACTTGAGCAATTTTATATTTCCCTGCTTCTATATAGTTGTGTCATCCACAACGTTTGTTTTGTTTTTTCTTTTTTTTACCAAGTATACTATGGCCGCATTCAGCAGACTCACCAGTGAGTTACCGGTTGATAATTTTTTTTTTTCTGTATGCATATGTTGATCTACCGGTGAGTTACCGTACTTACTCACCAGTCGCCATTTTATTAACCGGATTTCGTTTACGGTTAGGTGCTCACCGGTGGATATTTTGACAGTTATATCTGTAGTAACAAAGAATCAAGCACAAACCAAGTAAAAAATTATGGATTATGGACATTTTCTGTAATCTTATAAAACCATGGGGTCAAAACTGACTTTACATATTCCTAATTCAGGGTGATAAAGCTTTTAGAATAGTAAGAATCATATAATTTTTGTTGAAATTTGAATGTTTAAGTTATATATTTCATGTAATTCTGTACAGCATACTTCCACCTTGTTCTCTTTGTAACAATAATTTTATTCCCGTTTCCATTTTCTTTATTATCATATTCCGTCATTTCTTCTTCTCATAAGGAATTCCTTTAGCGTATTTTCTCTTCTATTTATGTTATTTGTGCGTTCTGTCAGTCACAAGAAGCCTTGTGTCTTTTCTGTCAAGAATCATAGTTCATAATTTAAGAAAGGAGCTAACAAAAGGATTCCTACGTCAAGTTAAGAGCAAGTAACCTGGCAAAAAAAACAATTCTTTAGCTGAAATTGACATTTCTGAATTGTGTCACACTATGAAACGTTTTCGTGAATCTAATTTTATAAAAAATATAAGTATTTTTCATAAGAATTTATATATCGTTTGTCATTTTCAGATTTTTATTTTAAGATAAAATATTGTTCTTTATAACTTGTAAACATTGTCTGTCAATATAAATGTATTTTTTATTTCTTTTCTTGAATTTATTTTGATGAAAAAATTGTTAAGTGACTAAACTCAGATTTAAAAAGAAAATAATAATATATCACCTGCTTTCATAAAAGGCGAGCAGTCTTTTATTAAAGCAGTAGCTAACTCGTCGAAGCATATCTGTTAAAGTAATTTATTGTTTCTATTGATCAATTAAATTAAAACAGCAAATATCTAGTATATTTGAAGAGGATTTACTTGGCCTATGACGGTTAAAAAATTGATGTGAAGTGTGAATTTTCACAAATATGAGGCCGAAAAATTAAAAACATAGATAGTCTAAATCAGCTGTGGCCACCACAGGACCAACCGCCATCATAAAGTAGTTGTATAAAATACATTCTAGCAGCAGAGTAGAAATAACTTGGCCCAATATTTTCTAACAAAGATATTCCATGGAAACGTTACATATAAGTATAAAAATCAGCTGTGGCCACCACAGGACCGACCGCCATCATAAAGTACTTATATAAAATACATTTTAGCAGCAGAGTAGAAATAACTTGGCCTAATATTTTCTAACAGAGATATTATTTACCATGGAAACGTATGAAAAAATTGAGACTAAAAAAAAAGACGAAAAATTTTACAAAAATTATTCGAAATTTTTCGTTTTATCAAAAAACGTCTGAAATAAAAGTTATTAATTATTGCTTTTATAGCAACTTTTGTTCAATAAATTTTTTCGAAATATTTTTCTGTTGTGAAATATTCACAAAAATCGACACGAGTAAACTCCCATTTTTAGTCAACCGATTTTTACTGAAAGTTGATTAACTCGTGCCATTGATGTCAAAAGCTTAAATATGCAGTCTCATAAAAATCCTTTTAGCCGAATTTACTCTGCAAGTGTACACAGACAGACAGACAAATGGACGGACGGACAGACTGACGGATGGACGGACAGACAGACCGACAGACGGACAGACAGACCGACAGACATCATGCTAAAAATAGTCAAAACGTATTGTAGGGAGCTCAATTCGTGGAGATCCATCGAAATCTCGAAATGTCAAAATCGGTATGATCACAATACCTCCCTTATATATGTTGGCGGTCGGTAAAACTTATACGCGCAGAGTTCTAGTCATTACATATCCTATCTAATGTCAATGTACTCTTGTCTCTCATTTCTTTTAATATTGTGGTGAATCTGAACCCCCCCGTTACTTTAATTTAGTCCAAAGGGTGCCTCTACACCCTACACACGTATTTTTTAATGACAGTTCAGATCTAACACGAGAATACACTTTGCGAGACTTTTAAAAGAATCGTTTGGTGTTTGTATAAAAATTCAACAGGATATAGAAGGCAAGCCAAAGAATATTGATAAACTCTAATCCCTTGATTCTACGGAATGGATTACTCAAAGAACTTTCAAACTCAGAATAGATTTTCGACACTGTGGATATACTTAGTTCTTCTGTCATGATATTTTGCCCATTCAAACTGATATTTAGAGCATAAAATTTGGTTTTATAAAATATATTCAAGTGAAAGTAATTTTTTTGAGGATAATATTGAAATATATTGGAATTTTTCAGGATTCATAAGCAAAGTTAAAGTAGCAAAACTTTTGTCACTGACTTTCAGAATTCATGCTCGGGGTATGATCTGTAACTCATCAGCACTAAAGGATCAGTAAGGTTTTTATGGGACCTATACTGAATGGATAGAATGGGCCCCTTTAACGAAGTAATGAGCAAAATAGGAAAGGCATGCTCCTTCGGGCCCCAAAAGGACGTTGAATTTAAGAGTAATGAGCAAAAAGGAAGGACTAGAACTCTAGGCCGGGGCCTTCTTTGCCTATATGTAAATTTACCACTGGTCGAAAACCAATTGCACACTGTCTGTCCCCTATGTAGTGTTGATTTGTATTCGACAGTTCGAAAGTACAAGGTGTCTCAAAAGAAATTTTATATTTAGTGGATCGATTAAAAAAAAAGTAAGCCGTATATAGAAAAAATGTGTATTAATTATTAAAATACACTTTTTGGGGATTTATTTCTTAAAAATAATATCGTCTAAATGTAGACCCTCGCGTTCTCGGCACTCATTTAATCGAACAGTAAAATTACTTATGACGTCTCGGCAGGTGGACTCAGGGATGGCTGCCATTTCGTGACGGATATTTTCTTTCAAATGCGCCAGTGAAGTCGGTTTATTGGCGTAAACTTTAGATTTAAGATAACCCCATAGGAAAAAGTCCATAGGGGTTAAATCTGGACTGCGTGGAGGCCAATTTATGTCACCTCTCCGGGAGATCAATTTGCCTGAGAAAATTTCACGAATACGTGGCAGAGACATATTTGACGTGTGTGAAGTTGCTCCGTCCTGTTTGAACCATGTACTTTGCTTATAGCCAGGAAAGTTTTGCAGTTCAGGTACCAAGAAGTTGTCTAACATCTCCACATAACGCTCTGAATTCACTGTAACTGCACGCCCCCTTTCGTCTTCAAAAAAGTAAGGGCCGATAATTCCTCGCGCCGACATTGCAGCCCATACGGTCACTTTAGACGAATGTAGGGGTTTCTGATGTTTGCGTTTCGGATTCGTTGCACTCCAGTAGCGGCAGTTCTGCTTATTTACGTGGCCATTAAGATGAAAATGAGCTTCATCCAAAAACAAAATGTTGGTAAACGTTGAAAATCGCTCAATCACCTGATTTACGAAATTAAGCCTCTGACTGGCATCTTGGGGCTTTAATTCTTGCACCAATTGAATTTTGTAAGGGTGCAGCTTTAGGTCTTTGTGCATAATGCGATGTAATGATGATCTATGCACATTTAAAGCACTTGCGCGCTTCCGAATTGAAAGGTTCGGGTCGTCAAGAACAGACTGATTAACATTCTCCACGTTTTCTACCGTTCTTGATGACCTAGGTCGCCCGGATTTTGATTTATCCAGCGTTGTACCAGTCTCTTCAAACTTTTTAACCCAATGTCGAATGAGAGGAATGCTTGGCGCATCATTTAAGTGGCGAAAACCTCGAATACTGCAGAATTTTCTACGCGCTACAGTCGCCGAATCACCGTTTTTGTAAAACTCTCGCACGCATAACGCGCGGTCTGCTCCCGAGAAACGCTCCATAGCGACTGAATTCCCAAGAGCCAGGCTACCGATTGACATAACCCCCGCGCCCCTCGGATACGTTGCGTTCACGCAGTAAGCTAAATAAATATAAAATTTCTTTTGAGACACCTTGTATTAAAAATACATTTTTATATTTGTATCTGGTGAACCACCAATTTTTTGGCCTTTCAAATGACACGGATACAAAAAGATTGAAAACCACTGATATAGAAGATGGTATGGAAAGAGCTGATATTTAACGGATCAAGATGGAGGACTTATGTGAGTGTAAGTCATTACGACTGAGATTGTCTAAGAAATTGTTGATATTCTTTGGTTTTTGGTCATGGTTGTTTTCGTTATTAATCGCCTTTGATCTGTTCTATCCAGCTTCAGTTGTTTACTGAAATAAATGAAGTAACTCCTGAAAAACTAATGAAAGGCAGAGACACCTTTCTATTTAAAAGTATCGCCCTAGTATTTCTTTCAGGTTTAATGACAGAACCTCGAGCTGAGACAAAACGGCTCTTTGGGGTAAAAAAACAACCACTAACGACCATCATCCATCTCTCTCACTCCTCAACAAACACCATTTACTCAACGGTTCATCTCTCAACTGTCCTTCTCTAACGAACCATAAACGTATCACGATTCTGAGACTACAAAATCACCAATATAAACCGTTTTACAAAAGGGGCTTCAGGATGTTAGGGAATACAGGGTGAGGAAACACTACTAAATTTGGTGAAAATTGTTCTATCAGTTTGGTTTTGCATAAAGAACAGACAAACAGACAGAAATTTTTGTATATAAGATTAATTAGTTAATTAAAAATTTTGGCGCATAGCAACGATGCCTATTTGCACCTAACACAGCCATATACCCACATCCAATAATCATCTAAAAGGGAGTAATTTAAATTTTTAATTTTTAACCCCAAAAATCTGAATTTTTAATTTTTAGGATTCAAAATTAAAAATTTAAATTACTCAATTATTATTAACTTAACAGCAAAAACTTATATTACAAATATTGTTAAGAATAAGAAGACAAATCTTTTATCTAAATGCATTTTTTTGATTGAATAAATATTAGGAAAGTTGTGGCGAAAAACCCCCAAAAATTAAAAATTTAAATTACTCCCTCATTATTGACTTAACAGAAAAAAACTTATATAACAAATATTGTTAAGAATAAGAAGACAAATCTTTTATTTAAATGAATTTTTTGATTGAATAAATAAACCCCGAAAAAATAAAACTTAAAAAATTAATATATCTAGTTTTAAGGGGTTTCGCCTTATTTTGTCCTGTAGTATCACCCATTAAAAGAAAAAGAAATAAGAATAAGAAGTTATAAACTCAAAATGTTGAAAAAATTCCCAGACCGAGACCCAAAGTATTAAGATTTTGTAAAAGACTCAGTAAATGACTTTGCTTTAAAGAAGTCACTAATTTACATTTCGTTCGATATTACATTTTTATTTTACCTCTATGATTTCGTAATGATGTAGATGTTTCTCCGTAGATATTATCTCCATGATAATCTACTGTCTATCCCTATATCCAGTGCTGCCCTTCAGTTAAGTCACAGGAAGATATATAAGATCTTTCTCGCTAAGTGAAATAGATCTGCCAGCAGGCCGTTGATTGTGCGACAGTTTTTGGACAAATGTGAAGAGAATGTAATTGAAATTTATACTTAGTCAGTCATTTATTCACGAAAGAAAATGAAAAGACGTAACTTGTCATTGTTAGAAGACGACAGATTGGGTTCGAATCCTAGAAAATCCATTCCAGGTTGATTTAACAACAGAGAAATAGTAAATTAGTTTTAACCACCTTATTTAATAACCGGTAAAAAAAACAGATTTAACCCCCTGATTTAACAAGGCAATACCAAGGCAGTAACTCATACCCAGTTCTGTCTTTTCCATAAGAGCACATGGGGCACGAGCCCAGGGCCATGATGGGGGCCTCAAAATGCCGAACTCATCGTTTACACGTAAAAAAGAGGAGCTCAATTTTTAAAGCAATTTTACTATGAATTACTATAAAAATTTCTAAATTTAAATGTAAATCGAAAACCAGATGAGATTTATGGTCACCAATTGTAGTGGAGAGCGCTCATTTTCACGGCTAAAAACAATAAAAATTGATGTGCAGTGTGAATTTTCACACATTTCAGGATTTCGCAGGTATTTAGTAACTGAATGATGATTATTTGGGACACCAAAATAAATTTTATGTCAAAATATTTTTTATGAATTTTAATTCGAATGTCTAATACCATTATTTAAGTTTCTAAATATGTGCAGTATTTTTTTTATATACCAAGGTTCAATAAGATTTTGAAAATTGCGCCTATGGCTACCATTGGTTGCCACGCTCTCTGATTTCGTATACATTCAAACATAGAATTAAATTATAATTTCAACACTTGTTAGTAAATTTACGCTTTTAAAAATTAAATGCAACATTTACCAAAATATAACTAGAATTTTGACAAAATAATTTAAACAAAATAAAAATGCAAAAAAAACAAGAAAATTAAAATTGACAGGAATCGAACTAGTTTGCAAATTACAAAGCAACGACAAAACGCATTACGCTACGAAAGCTTACTTACCTACTGTGTTACATAGCAAATTAAATATTTAACATATTTTAGTTAAAAACACAAAAAATGCGTTATTTTCTGAAAACATAATCTGATCAAAAATTCCTGTTGTACTATTCCGGTTCACACCAATGTACATTACATTACTTACAGATTTTTAGTTTAAACCATCTGGGCTACAGGGTGTGGGACAATTTTTTTTTCACAGTTTTGGCAAAAATCGCGTCAAAATGATTTATTTTGCAAAAATAAAATTTTGATCGTTAATCTTTGTACTAAGGGCTTTCATTTGATACCCTACACAGAATTTTATGATTTTTTTTTTTTTTTTTTTTTCGGTGAGCACATATTTGTTTATATTTTTAGGGGGATATGTTTTTAGATGTTTTAGTATTTTTTCTATGTGCGGGTCAAAGAATTGTATAAGCATGCCAAATTTTAACTCTCTAGGTTTAGCCGTTTGGCTACAATTTTTACCGAACAGACAGACAGACAGACATACAGACGACAAAATGACGGTATAAGAGTTATTTGGTCATACCTACAAAACCCTAAAAAATTAATTACGAACGACTATGTAACAAGAACGACTTACTAATTTCTCAATCATGTACATAGAAAGTGATATCCTTCAAAAATTCCTTCAACTCTGAGGACGTAATAGAAGATTTTGGACAACAGAAATCCCAGGAGAAACCATCGTCATTAATGTAGGTCCAATTCTCAAAATAGTAATCACTTCACTTATATTTGATTTGTATAAAGCTAACCATAATAACCAATAGTCACTAAATAAAAGTAAAATCTGTTCCTTTGGTTTAGGCGGAAATAGATTTTCAATTCTAGTTACTTTTACAGATTGATTTTGATCATTTTGATCAGGAAAAGCCAACTTCAATATATAAAAATATAGCTAATGACAACTTACAAAAATGAAAATTCCGGTTAGTTCCGCCTGATCGTTTGGAATAAACTGTACATACTGATGTTTTACATTCATTTTTTTTTAACTTTCTAAAAGGGCCCCTGCATAGCTTAAGACAGCCCTGCTCATACCCTACAAAGCCCTGAAATTTGTGAAAATTTGATTTGAAAATTCACACTTCACATAAATTTTTTGTGGTTTGTGCAATCCTTGAAACAAAAACAAAAGCCGCTGTGATTTAACATGAGAAAAAAAAATTGCTCTGGCCCCCTGCTTAAACGAAATTAAACACAGCTCTGCCCCCCCCCCCTGGTTTAGCAGAAAAAACAGCTTTAACATCTTATTTAGCAGGGAACCATTTTTTCATTATATTTAATCAACTTATTTTGTTCATTAATTATATTTTTTTCATATCCTTAAAGATAAATCCTAATCCTATGTTAGAATGTTATTCATCTTTTCCAGTTTTCCAGGATTTTCTCGCAGGATAACACGACAGGATACTTGTAACTTAGCAGGACACGGACGTGATTTAAACGAGGATTTCTTTGACATCCTGTATATGCAGTAAATTCAAGTGATTCATGTATCTAGCGTGTAGCAAAAAATGATTTATATCAAATAAGAAAGAATATATAGAGTGTCCGGAAATTTACTAAATATTTTATGGCTTTTGGATGACACATTTAATAAAAAATAAATCTAAAAATTTTATTTAGTCGTTGATAATGTGTTCAATAAGGCTCAAGATGATTTACTATTTCTCTGTTGTTAAATCAGGGGGTCGAGCTGATTTCCTATTTCCCTAATGTTAAATCAGTGGTCAGATCTAACTTATTTCCATTAAATAAGGAGGCCAGAGCTGACTGTAATTAACTGCGACCTGCGGTTGAAAATTTTGGATTATTCGTAGTTCATTTAGTCTAGAAAAAAATTGAGTCTTTAATCGTTTACTGCGTTTTGAGATTAAGACAATTTTATTAACGGTATAATTTACATAATTTTGTGAAAATTGTGAATTAAAAAAAGCACAACTCGAAAACGGTTAGAGATAGCGACCTGCAGTTGGAATTTTTGGATTCTCCGTAGTTTATTTAGTCTAGAAAAAAATTGGGTCTTTAATCGTTTAATGCCTTTTAAGATTACGACATTTTTTTTTAAGGCATAATTTACATTATTTATGAGAATTGTGAATTTAAAAAAAAAAGCACAACCCAAAAACGGTTAGAGACAGCGATCTCCGGTTAGAATTTTTGGATTCTTCGTAATTTATTTGGTCTAGAAAAAATTTTAGTCTTTACTTGTTTAATGCCATTTAAGATTACAACAATTTTTTTAATGGCATAATTTACATTATTTATGAGAATTGTGAATTTAAAAAAAAGCACAACTCAAAAACGGTTAGAGATAGCGACCTAGGGTTAGAATTTTTTAGATTCTCCGTAATTTATTTGATCTAGAAAAAATTTGAGTCTTTAATCGTTTAATACCTTTTGAGATTACGACATTTTTTTTAATGGCATTATTTATATTATTTCTGAAAAATGTAAAATAAAAAAAATCACAACTCAAAACCGGTTACAGAAAACTACTTGAGGTTAGAATTTTTGGATTCTTCGTAGTTTATTTAGTCTAGAAAAAATTTGAGGCCTTATTCATTCCACGTATTTTAAAATTATAAGAAATTTTAATAGGGCGTGATTTATAGAAATTTTCATCTTCGCATGGACGTATCTCAAAAACGAAATGAGCTGCGGTTGAAATTTTTGAAATCTTGAGGTCCTAATTGACTTGTAACCATATTTTGAACCAAACAAAAATTTTGAAAATTTTTAATTTTTTTAAAATTTTTTTGAAAATTTTGATAAATCCTAACTAAAAAATGGTTCGAGATGGAAATCTGCGGTTTGAATTTTTAAAATTCTACTACATTGTTTAGTTTAGAAAAAAAATTGGGCTTTAATAAACCAATTATTAAGTTTTGTATGGGCAGTAATCCAAAACCCTTGAAAATGGCCAAAAATTGAAAAAATCGTAAGGGGTACCCCTTAAAAAAAACGTGATTTTGAAGCAAAAAAATTTTGTCTTCGTTTTTAATGAAAATTGGTACAAATATGTATTTTTGGTCGTAGATCAACAAAATTTGGTCCATTTTGAAGTTTGGGCAAAAGTTTTGGAATTATAGGCAAAAAACTTTTTTTTTTAATTTTGTTGGTAAATAGGATTACTTATACACTTTTAGCTATAGATCACAAATATATGATCAGTTTTGAGTTACGGTTTAAAATATTGACATTTGCGGCAAAAAAAAGTAATAAAAGACAGTCCACAAAAAGTCAGGCGAATAAGGAGGCTGAGGAGTCACAGGAATGTTTTACTGGCCAAAACCTCGTTTATTTAAATTGCTGTGTGACAAGGCATTTTTTCTCATTCATTGGCCAAAATCTGATGAACGGTAGTGTGAGTCAAATTCAACTCTTCCCCGATCATTCTGACTGTCAACCGACGATCTGAACGCACAAGATCCCGGATTCTATCGACATTTTCATAGATTCTTGAAGATGAAGGCCTTCCACTGCTTGATTCATCTTCAATCAACTCTCTTCCTTCTGAAAATGCCTTAAACCACCAACCTGGGTCCTTGACAAAACACTGTCTCCGTAGGCCTGCTGAAGTTTTGCAAAAGTTTCCGTTGCACTGTGCCCAAGTCTGAAGCAAAACCTGATAGCACACCGTTGCTCGAAATGAATGTCAATCATTTTTAGAACGCACTAGAAAAAACTGTTTCACGAAAAAAATCGCTACGGAAAACAAAATTACTCTAGCGAGTTCAAACTCGTATTGAAGGCGTATCAAATGTTCACCTGCCGCCCCTCCAAGTCCCGCGTCCCAAATCTTGCCAGTCTAATCACTTAATTTACACACCTCGTAAAATAAATAAAATAAAAAAATTTTAAAAACCTATGAAGTACGGGTACGAAGTACGCCAGCTAATTCTCAATAATTTTACCGTGATCCTCATATAAGCTGGGTTTTAGCGGCAGCTCTCTACGGTTATATTTTCTCACAAATTCTAAAGTTTTCTTCTTAATTTTATCCCTTCTGCCTTGAGTGACGAGCCATCTCTGACCCACAGATGTTATTTTGACACCTCCTATCTTGAAAGAAGTTTTAATTGATTCCTTTAACTTAATTAATTAGTGTTCTAGTTTCTTTACTTTTGTCTTTTCCTTCGTTGAATACCAGAAAATTTTTACCAGCAAATTATAAAACAATTTAAATTCAAAAATTAACTCAGATCTTTCAAAGTGTTATAATTTTTAAAAGAAATTTCTTTTTAATTCAAAAAATTTTTTACAATAAAAGTTTTAAATACTAAATGTTTTATATCTTATTTTTATCAGTTTTTCTATTGTTAATGGTCGTTTTTATATCTTGTTTTCTTTTTGTTTATTGCTTTTTCTCTCTGTGTGTTGTTGATTACTCCATTGGAAGTTTTCACAGAATGAAATAAATTAAGATAAATAGACGTAAAGTTTTTGATGGACTGATTTGGAAGTAATTCCTGGAAATTGAACGAATTTAGGATAGATTTCAAACGCTTACTACTAAGCATACAATAGTTGGCAGCACATAGTAATAGTCTCATTTTATATTATTTGTTAAAAATGTAAAATAAAAAAAATTTCAACTCAAAACCTGTTACAGAAAACTACCTGAGGTTAGAATTTTTGGATTCATTTTGAGATTATTATATTTTTTTAATGGCAAAATTTACATCATTTGTGAAAATAGTGTTATAATAATAATAATTTAAAAAAATCACAACTCAAAAACGGTTGTAGATAGCGACCTGCGGTTGAAATTTTTGGATTCCTAGTAGTTTATTTAGTCTAGAAAAAATTTGAGGCCTTATTCGTTTTACGTATTTTAAAATTATAATAAATTTTGATATGGCGTGATTTATAGAAATTTTCATATTTGCATGGACGTATCTCAAATACGAAATGCGATAAAGAGTTGCTGTTGAAATTTTTGAAATTTTGAGGTCCTAATTGACTTGTAACCATATTTTGAAACAAACCAAATTTTTTTAAATTTTTCAATTTTTTTTTAAATTTTTTGAAAATTTTGATAATTCCTAGCCAAAAAATGGTTAGGGATAGAAATCTGCGGTTTGAATTTTTAAAATTCTACCACGTTGTTTAGTCTGGAAAAAAAATTGGACTTTAATAAACCAATGATTAAGTTTTGTATGAGCAGTAATCCAAAACACTTGAAAATGGCAAAAAATCGAAAAAATCGTAAGGGGTAGACCTTAAAAAAAATCGTGATTTTTAAGCAAAAAATTTTTGTCTCCGATTTTATTGAAAATTGGTACAAATATGTATTTTTGGTCATAGATCAACAAAATTTGGTCCATTTTACAATTTGGGCAAAAGTTTTGGAATTATAGGCAAAAAACTGACCCAAATCCGCTGTAACTAAAAAACTAGGAAAGCATGAATTTTTTAAACATTTTTTTCATAATCCTCAGCCCAAAATTAGCTTAAAACTATATTTTGGCTAAAATAGGAACCAAAAATTTTTTGACCAAAATTAATTTTTTTTTTTTTTGTTGAAAATTTGTGTACTTATACAGTTTTAGCCTTAGATCACAAATATATGGTCCATAGATCTACGCGTGATACTTACTGAGACTTACCGCGATCTTGAGTTTGAGACGGCGCCAGCATGTATAACCACGCGAGGCAAAAATGATGCTATTTCGCGCACTTTGGCACTTAGAATGCAGTAATCGGAGAGGCTATACGCTCGTTTTACTGATGATGGTGTAACTGAAGTTGTTGATATAACTAATTTAACTATGAAGGAAAGATTACATTTGGCAATTAAAAAGAAAAATGAAATAAAACACAATGAACCTTTGGTTGCGAGAAAGAAAATTATATTTCCACCCTTGCATATCAAGTTTGGGCTTATGTAGCAATTTTTGAAGGCTTTAAATCGAGATGGACTTTATGCAGGCTACTTGACACGTAAATTTCCTGGGATTAACTCTGAAAATCTGAAAGCCAGAATATTTGATGGTCCTCAGATAAGGCAACCTACTGAAGATCCACAATCCAATCCAACCGCATCAATGAACGAGATTGAATCTAATTCTTGGTGTTCATTTATTCAAGTAGTACAAAATTTTCTTGGAAATCATAAGGCAGAGAATTAGTGGAAAATATGCTTTCCAACTTTAATATTCTCGGTTGTATTATGACCACTTACCAGAAAACCTGGGTGATTTTAGTGAAGAACCGGGGGAAAGATTCCATCAGGACATAAAACAATGGAAGATAGATATCAAGGAAGATAAGATAGCCACAAGATGGCCTACTACTGTTGGAGTCTTCAGAAAGACTGTTCTGGTAAACTCCATGCTAGAAAGTCGTACAAAAGAACATTTTGTGATAAGTGATGAATGTATATTTATCTACTTTGTGAAATAAACACCTTACTTTGTCTCTGTTGTGTTTGTAACTGGCAGTTGGAGCAAATAGTAACAGTAATAACGTGAAAAATACACAAGTTAAGAAATAAGATATTTTATTGTACAAGAGGCCAATATAGCGTATTTTAAAAACTAGATCTGATAGACCAAATCTGTCGGCTATTTTGGATTCTGTGCCCAAAAATTACCTTGAGACAGTTAAAAACTCGCAGACACCAAAATGTCTGTTGGACTGTGTTATTATCTTATTTTGTTATTGTTGATTATTTTTTATAGATAGAAAAAATAGTTTGTGGATTGAATTATCACAAATTTATGATTATTTTCAATTAAACAAAATTACCGGTAATTTACTGGGGGTTAAAAATTTTACCGATTACCGGTAAAACCAAATCTCGGTAAATATGGATGCCCTACTTACACTTCTTTGAAACACAATAATGTTCTTATACCCTTTTCACACTAGATCTTTAAGACGAGTGAACTTAAAGTTCACCGATGTTTAAGATCGGTATGCTTTCACACTTGATGTTTAAATCTCTGGTGCTGTCATCAGCTACAGTAATTTTGTCCTTAAGTTACCGGCATGAAATTACCAGTTTTGAACTGTCTGCGCAGACGCACATTTTGAATTATTATAAACAATTAAGGATATTTCATTTCATTCTACAATAAAGACACTACAATAAAGAATATATTACACCTGTATTAACATGTAAGTCGATACATTTTATCTCAATTATTTTAGCTCTGTATTTTATTAAACACATTATTAAAATAAATAATTTTATTATAACAATAAGTATAAACTTCTTATAACGTCGATATTAATACAGTATTCTTGTTTATGATAATATAAAATGTTGACAGCACAAATTCAAGGAGTATTTTTTACTTGCCCGACCTTACTATATAAGGGGCAAGTATTGTAATCGCGAAAATTTTCGATGTCGAGATTTTGACGGATGACCACGTTTCATGGTCCAGGGAATCCAAAAAACCTATTTTCGAAGTGCCGTCCGTATGTGTGTGTGTGTGTGTGTGTGTGTGTGTGTGTGTGTCTGTCTGTCTGTCTGTGTGTATACACGATAACTCAAAAACGGTTTAACTTAAAGAGTTCGTTCTGGTACTAAAAAATTCTCCTATTAAATGGGAAGAACCCTATTGTTTTTTATGAAAATCGGTTGACTAGAAATGGGAGTTTACTCGTGTCGATTTTAAGATTTTTGCGAATATTTAGCAACAGAAAAATATTTCGAAAAAATTTATTGAACAAAAGTTACTATAAATGCAATAACTAATAACTTTTATTTGAGACGTTTTTTGATAAAACGAAAAATTTCGAAAAATTTTTGTAAAATTATTTAAAATTTAAGTCTCAATTTTTTCATACTTATATGTAACGTTTCCATGGTCATGATAATTAATTCGTAACTAGTAAAGCAAGCCTTGGACAAAAATTTGTATAGAACATAATTTGATGTATTTTTGAAAATTTATCTAAATATTTAAAAAAAATTTTTTTTAATTTACATTTTTTTTTTAATATTTTTTTTATGGGAGGGCAAGTCTAGCGGAGGTTTCCTTCGCCACTGGTTTATAATAGAAATTAAGTTGGCAATGCGTACGAAGCTTAAGACGCAGATCTCTGTCTTAAACATCGGTCGTGTTTAGACGAGGCCATACGGTTCCACATTAGCGTTTAAAGATACATTCACTTTAACATCCGATCTTAAAGATCTAGTGTGAAAAGGGTATTAGTTATATTTTTCAGTAAGCCTATTCTAAAATTCATAATAATTTGATAACAAGTCTGAACAAGTTTACGTGTTGATAATGATGGAACATGTCGTTCCGAACATGATCTAACGTATTGTGCTTGTCGGTAAGGGTTGCATGTATGTATATGGGGGTGTAAGCATGTCGCTAGGTGTTAGGGTGTTGTATCGCATAGCAATACCAGGGGAGAAAATCACCCTTGGGGTAGAAATGTAATGGATGCGCTCAACAATGTAAATGCTGGTTTTACCTGATTAAAATGGTTTCTAAAAGTAATCAACTGTATGAGTGCATTAAGGTTTTTTTGATTAAGGACCTTTTAAAAAAAGAAGAAATAATTGTGAATATCATATACTAGCAGACATATTCGGCGAAGCTCGGGAGAAAAACAATAATTCGAAAAAATAAATGATTGCTGCACAATAAAAAAATCAGCTGTAGCCACCACAGGACCGACCGCCATCAAAAGTACTTGTATAAAATACATTCTAGCAGAACAGTAGAAATAACTTGGCCTAACAGAGATATTATTTATCATCACCATGGAAACGTTACATATAAGAAGGGTGACCAGATTTCAGTGAAGGGAAACCGGGACACAGGAAAAAAAAAAAAGAAGGTCTTTGTTTCCTCCCAGATCCAAGTGAAGAGCAAACAAAAAAAAGGTCCTCACCTCCCCAAATTTAAAGTGAGGAGCAAAAAAAAAAGAAGGTCCTCACCTCCCCAAATTCAAAGTGAAGAGCAAAAAAAAAAAAAAGGTCCTCACCTATCCAAATTCAAAGTGAAGAGTAAAGAGATTCAAAAACCGGGACAATCGGGCGTCCCGAGGACAGTCTTCGGGACACCGGGACAATTGACCGAAAACCGGGACGGATGGTCACCCTACATATAAGTATGAAAAAATTGAGACTGTCGAAATTTTTCGTTTTATCAAAAAACATCTCAAATAAAAGTTATTAGTTATTGCATTTATAGCAACTTTTGTTCAATAAATTTTTTTGAAATATTTTTCTGTTGCTAAATATTCGCAAAAATCTTAAAATCGACATGAGTAAACTCCCATTTCTAGTCAACCGACTTTTACCAAAAGTTGATCAACTCGTGTCATTGATGTCAAAAGCTTAAATATGCAGTTTCATAAAAATCCTTTTAGCCGAATTTGCTCTGCACGTGTACACAGACGGACAGACAGACAGACGGACAGACAGACGGACAGACAGACAGACAGACAGACCGACAGACATCATGCTAAAAATAGTCAAAACGTTATGTAGGGACCTCAATTCGTGGAGATCCATCGAAACCTCGAAATGTCAAAATCGGTATGATCACAATAATATATGTTGACGGTCGGTAAAAATTGATGTGAAGTGTGAATTTTCACACATTGCAGGGTTTCGCAGGTATATAATTAGTCAAGGCGGGTGTGTAAGACAAATTTTGCTTTGTAGTAATCACAGTAAAATGAACGATATTTTAAAATAATTTATCGTCTGTTAATCTAAGAGCTTTAAAAACAAATTTTGTGTTAAAATATTTTTTTGTTAGTTTTAATTCGAATGCCTAATACCATTATTTAGGTTTCTAAATATGTGCAGTATTTTTTTTTTTATATAGCAAGGTACATTAAGATTTTAAAAATTGCGCCTATGGCTTCCGTTGCTTGTTTTAAGTCATATGCTCCGCCCCTCTGGTTTCGTATACATGGCACATAGAATGAAAATATAATTCCATCAATTCCAACTGGTTATTAAATTTACGCTCTTAAAAATTAAATACAATATTTGCCAAAATGTCCTGTCCTGTTTGAATTTTTTCTTTTGAATAAAATAAATTTGATTTATTTGTATAATAATAAGTCTTATTTTATTTGTCGATCCGTCCCTTCTAATATAATATCTACCTAAGGGGTGGATCGAACGGTCGTTCGAGTATAACATTGTCAGTGATTTTTATATCTGTCTTCAGGGTAGAATTGTTTCGATCGTAAAGTCACTAGAGTAGAAATGACATAGCGCTTTATTGGGCCTTAAAATCTGAACAAGTCGCAAAGACTCACACAGGAAATATTTATATACAAAATACAAATACTCATGCGAGAATAAATATCATGAGCTTGCTACGAAAAGTGACCAAGTGACCAAATACAAACCAATTTCAGGCTGGGGGTCTAAAATAGTTATTTGTGTACCATGGCCAAAAAGATGTTTTTAGCCAAGGTGCACATTATATTTTTGGGCGACCAAAAGAAATTTTTTGTCGACCCCCCCCCCCCAGAAAAAAATCTTAAGTATTATTATAGAATGTACATACGTGGCAAAAGCAGAAAAAGATAATGTGACAAACGTTTTGTTAATTAATAAATTTTTAGAAAGTTATATTTTTAATTTATTATTTAGTATAAAATTTAATTTCAATAAAATCTGTTATATTGTGCCTGTAATTTTATTTTATACAAAAAAAATTATAAATCCCCCCCCCCCCGAATATTCTGACTACGCCCCTGATATTTAGTACAATAATTTGGCCACCAGTTAACGTATTTTCACCTTAAACTGCGTTCAGAGCTCTTAAAATTAGTTGATTATGGATTAGCGCTATGGATAAGTTTAATAGATAGTTTTAACGTTCAAGGCAGCGTTTACAGCTCTGGAAATTAGTGCGTTACGAATAGTGCGACATCTGTGTGTCTTTAAACCAACTACAGTGGCTTCGTAAAATGTTTATTATCTATTATCGTTCTCCTAATACTGCTGTCCTAGATTTTTACTAACTAAATCTAACCTAATTACCTAAAATGATCATATTTACTGTTCGTCTTTGTAATTTTAGGCGAGATTTGTTGTAATAGGCGCGATGACATTTTGTTAGGTTATGTAAAGGCATACAATTTAAACGTTCTCTACGATGCAGACTGAGATAGCAAGTGTGTTTATATGTCTGACTGATTAAAACAACTCACTATGGAAAACTATCGACAGTCGATAACGTATCATGTATTAAATTTAGATTTCTGAAAGATTTCTTGCCTTACCTTATGACAAATTGTAGTGACAATCAACAGTGAACTACTCATAGCTTATAGTTGACTAATTTAAGAGCTCTGAACGGAGCTTTACAGAGGAATACTCTGTATAACGAACAAACTGCCATAAAATTTTAATAGTACAGGAAATGAAGCTCAAAAAATGACAAAACCTCGCAATTTTTTCGTCCAGAATCGATTTGGATAAAAATTTGGAATTAGGCTCATTTCACCCTCTAGTTCATTTTCTACATTGTGCCGTTGTACGCTTTTTGTTTTTTAAGGGTGAAAACTACCCCTAATTGTAAAAAATTATAAAATAACATTTTAAACCTTAATATGGGTAAAATTTGGTGTGGATTAGCTAAATATGGATCGTTTTATGCTTTAGAATACAATTTCATAATGTTTCAACCCTTAAAAATCAAGCCTTGTTGGAGCTTAATGTAAAAAAAAAGTATTTATCTTACAAAAATTATTTCATCTTGCATCGATTTGCACCAAAATTTTAAATTAGGTTCGTCTCACCCTCTACTTCAAATTTTATATCATGCTCATGAGCACTGTTTATTTTTTAAGGGTGAAAACTACCCCTAATTGTCAAAAATTATAAAATAACGTTGTAAACCTTAAGATGGGTAAAATTTGGTTTGGATTAGTTGAATAATGATTGTTTCATGCTTTGGAATACAATTTCTAATGTTTCAACCCTTAAAAACCCATCCTTGTTAGAGCTTGATGTAAAAAAAATATTTATCCTAAAAAAAATGATTTCATCTTTCATCGATTTGCATAAAAATTTGGGATTAGGCTCATCTCACCCTCTACTTCAAATTTTATATCATGCTCATGGGCACTGTTTATTTTTAGAAGTGAAAACTACTCCTTATTGTCAAAAATTATAAAATAACATTGCAAAACCTTAATTATTACGCTCCGAACCGTGCTATTCGAATGTTTCGAAAAAAATTTTATTGGTTTTTTAAACATAACTCCTTCATTTTTAGTGATAGAAAGTTTTTTCAAAAACGATTTTGTAGGGCTTTTCAAGAGCTATAAGATTATGTAAATTAAATTCTCCTTGGGCTATTCCCTACCTTCTGTGAAAATTTCACGTAATTCCATTCTGGACGAAAAAACTGCGAGCCAAAATGCTTCATTTCCTGTACTATAAGCTTTTTACCGTTTTGTAATATCAAGATTTTAAAATAACCCTGCACATTTGTTTCATAGTACATACAAATATTTAAGCTTTTGCTCTTGAAGTTTTAAAGCTCTGTTCATTTCTAAATCTGGTAATCTATGTGCTTTTCCTATTTGTAAAAGTACTGAATATTAATCTGTAGTTGGTTATGAATTGCTACATCTTGCTTGTTATGCAATTCACGTTACAGCTTCGCTAAAATGGTAGTATACATGATAATAGCAATGAGAAATTATTAGGTTATTTAACTGGGAGGTTAAATAGCTCTTTGCTGTAATACCATTTGATATTATGGCTTTGTAAATCTAAGGAACTAAAATGTATTTTATATTATAAATAAATAAACGGCTTACAAAAATAAAGTTTCGATGTTGTTATCGACACTTGGCTCGAGTCTTCTATGGAGAAATAAATTTAAGTTCGTAGCGCCGCGGTGGTCAATTTTAAAACGCAGGTAAAGGGTACTTAATGTTATTGTTACGTAGTTGTGAAAGTAAAATTATAGGAATAAATATATATAACAATATTTTAAGCACCTGTTTTACTATCTTATCAAGAAATAAGTATGCAAATGATTATAAAGCCATTTTTTAGGGTTTTGTAGGTATGGCTAAAAAATCCTTGCACCGTAATTTTGTCGTCTGTCTGTCTGTTCGGTAAAAATTGTAGCCAAACGGCTAAACATAGAGAGTTGAAATTTGGCATGCTTATATAACTCTTTGACCCGCACATTGGAAAAATACTAAAACATCTAAAATACATATCCCCCTAAAAATATAAACAAATATGTGCTCATCGAAAAAATAAATATTTTTTTAAATTTTTGAGTAGAGTATCAAATGAAAGCCCTTCGTACGTGGATTAACGATCAAAATTTTATTTTTGCAAAATAAATCAGATTATGTTTTCGGTAAATAACGCATTTTTTGTTTTTTTATTGACGATTTACAAAAGTTATAGTATGTAACACACTAGACAAGAAGACGTATCATGGTCTAATGGTTAGCATGCTCGCTAGTTACCCAGAATTCTAGGGTTCGCTCCCGGGCGGAGGAGCCAATTTTTTTTTTAATTTTTATTTTCTTTAAATTATTTTGTCAAAATTCTAGTTATATTTTGGCAAATGTTGCATTTAATTTTTAAGAGCGTAAATTTAATAACCAGTTGTAATGTTGGAATTATATTTTCATTCTATGTGTCATGTATACGAAACCAAAGGGGCGGAGCATATGACAACCAATGGAAGCCATAGGCACAATGTACAAAATCTTAATGAATCTTGCTATATAAAAAAATACTGCACATATTTAGAAACATAAATAATGGTAACAGGCATTCGAATTAAAATTCATCATTCATTATTTTTATGGGGATATGTTTTTTAGATGTTTTAGTATTTTTTCTATGTGCGGGTCAAAGAGTTGTATAAGCATGCCAAATTTCAGAACAGACAGACAGACAGACGACAAAATGACGGTATAAGGGTTTTTTGGTCATACCTACAAAACCCTAAAAATACTGCACATATTTAGAAAACTAAATAATGGTATAAGGTATTTGAATTAAAATTAACAAAAAAATATTTTAAGATGAAATTTGTTTTTAAAGCTCTTAGATTTACAGACGATGAATTATTTTAAAAATATCGTTCATTTTGCCGTGATTACTACAAAGCAAAATTTGTCCTACACACTCAGCATGCCACCTTCACTTATTATATACCTGCGAAATAATCAATAAATCGATTAATTAATTTTTATTACCATCTCTAGTCTCACCTGTACTATCGTACTTAATTTTATTATAAATTCTAACTAAATTTTAAGTTTAAGTTAAATTTAAAAATAAATTAATTTCTGTTGCATTTAGAATGAGGAGAAATATTTCATTGTCCTATCAAAACATTTATTGCCATTTTCATGCATAAATTAGTCGTTTGTCTTCAAGAATAAAATACAAAAACATCGGATGCAACCAAGACTGAATAATATTATGGAAGTTACAAATTGCTGCAAAAAATGATTAATAACATAAAAAACTTTGACTAGAATAAATTACTAAATCGTATTTGAATGCATGTAATCTCAAACAGGTTCATGGAACTGAGATTTTTGTCTCAAAATCTCAGATTTATACTACAGTTACTCTGTTTCAAAGAAGAGTCAGATTCGAGAAGATTCATGCTGAATGTTCATCTATAGTATGACCTACTCTTGGGTGAGGCGAACTAGGCCTAGGTATCTCAGATGATGAAAGAAATAAAAAAAATTAACAAAGTGTACCTTAAATCAGTGGTCTTCAAACTTTTTGATTAAGTACTCCTAAACTAGAAGAAAAAAAAATAGCACGTACCCCCAGTACTATATATACAGGTTGTTTGTTTGAAACGGGGCACCCCGAAAATCTCCTTTATAAAAAGATAAAGATCCTTAAAGATACAAAAAATCTTCAGAACAAAAGTTAAACTAGACAAAAAGGCCCATCTAAAAGTTACAATTTAAAATATGACTTTTCGGTTAATGTTCCGTATAAGTCCACCAGGCATAACTCCTCAGACAGAACGTGTATGCTAGTTGGAATAAGATTTGGTCTTGACGAAGCGCCGCCCCTTTCTTTCAAAATATAACATTTACGATTCTGAAATCTAAATAAGTACTTGATAGTTATACGTTTTGAAATCCAAGCAATTATTTAATAAGTGTTTGTTAACATTTAGCTCGTATTAAGGTTTTTAAAGAAAAACTTGAATAACGAAATTTCAGTATTTATACGCTTAAAGTCATATTTAAATAGTTTGAATGAGATTTATAGTATACATATGTTGAAAAACACTAACTTTATTAAAAGAGAGAATCCTCAAATTATCAATATATTCCGACCTACCAATTTTATGTCTAAAATAGGACATTCCGTTTTTCATCGCATTCATACATACCAAATTATGTAAATGTATTAAAAATGTATAAAGCATTTATATATCTTCACTATATGCAAACAAACAATGATAAAACTAGTAGGCAAATCCAGAGCCGTGAAAATCGCCACAGAATACCTTTTTATATAAAATTATCCATCCTTTTTATAACTCTTTGAAGTTGTACGCGATAAAATTTAGCTATCACATTTTGGGTTTAAATTTGGGAAAAAATGGATAGCATTTAGATCACATTGCAATTATATAAATCAGGGGTCTGGAACTTTTTGGGACATTTACATTCAGACACAATCAGACCCTCATTCATACACCACCTTAACACCTCTTTCATATCTTTACTCTCCATATTACTTCAAAAATTGAAATAATTATCAGCCATTTTCCAAGTTTCAGGAACTAACTATGTAAATAACACCTGTGTAGACACCGTCCTCCCTTGATTCTAAATTGCACAAAAGTTGTGTCTGATTACACCGAGCACATATGCAAGAATGATTACTATTGGTTCCCCACTCTTACATATATTCTATTCTAAACATACAGCCTAGTTCTAATTTGACGCGGTGGACTTATACGGAACATTAACCATCCGAGAATAAAAAATACATTGTAAAAGCGAACGTTAGAATAAACATCGGAATGAACTTATACCTTAGATCAGTGTTCCTCAACCAAAAACGCACCGCGGGCCAGTATAATATATAATTTTCTAACGCGGACCACTAATAATAATTGTTGGTTCATTTTTTGAAAAAAAAAAAAAAAACAATATAGATAATGTGCTATTAAATACATTTATTTTATTTGTAGATAATCACAGAAAGTTTACAGAAAATAAACAAAATATAAATTATTTACATAAAAAATGTGCATAAAAAATAAAAATAAAAACTGCAAAAAACACATATAAAAACTTTCGCGGACCACTTAAATGTTTCTGGGGACCACGGGTGGTCCGCGGACCACTTTTTGAGACATACTGCCTTAGATAGTTCTTAAGATACCGCTACTTATCCGAGGTTTGTAAAAGCAACCCTTAATCTTTTATGAACTCTTCTCGTCCACAATCGAAGATTTTACACTTTTCCAATAAGAGCTTTAGCCTATTTCCATTATTTTAGGTTTTATGATATCCAATATCTTTCTTCTTTTTTTTGTATAGTCTATTGATAATTTGTAATATTTTTAATATAAACGTATGCTTTAATCGGTTTGGAAAAGATCAAAAAAAATCTTTTAAAGGATTTTTCACACCTAAAAATTCCGAAAGCCATAATCCTATCGATATCTCTTCGGTCATGGTCTAACACACAAGTACAGACGTCCAGAGAGCTTTCTGGTTTACTGAGCTTAAAGCTGTTAGCTTTTACAGTACAATAGCCGTCCTTTTTAACGAGGCACACAGCTTTTCTTGCAGCTTTTCAACAAATACCGACTCTACGTACATATACGCTATATAATAAAGGATATTTCCCCCGTTAGACCACAATTATATTTACTCGGGAAATGTAAAATTTCAAATGGTCTTTGTGACTCAGAAATATTATTCTTAGTTTGATAAAGAAGTTGCTATATAAGCTTCTAATAAAAATGTTTTCTTTCGTTTTATAAAAAAATAAATGTTGTCAAAAGATTTTGGTCGATGTAGAAGTCCTTACAATTTTGTCAGATGCAGAGAATTGAAATTCTGTTTTAAAGAAGTCTGAGACTCGTAGAACTGAGATATTTCTTCATCTTCATCCTCTCACATTGTGGGGGCCCTTTTTAAACATGACTGAAACGTCATGGTTGACTACTTGAAGTTAAATATTCAACTGTAGTACATAGTACTTACTTTGAAAGACCTTTCACATAGTTCCAAGACTTGTAAGCGGATCAAGTCTGAAAACCCCTTAAGATTCACCAGCTGGTTGCTATGATTCTTTTGATAGGAATAAGGATATTTGAATCAAAGTCCGCATTTTACTTAATTTACGTTTAATGATTAGTTTCAGGATGAAATTTAAGATAACGTGATTATACTAAAATTACAATTAATGACGGTTGCGATTAATCCCATGAGGTACCTATATGTTTTTACAAACGACCACTAGATGGCAGTATTGAAATGTGTCATTACTAAATTCGTAAAACTTGACATTTGTTATTGTGAAATGAGTGGCAGCAGTTTGTTAACAGTGAGCGTTTAAAAAAACAAGTTTGTGCAAAATGGATATTGCTCGTGAAGGTTTTCGTTGGATGCTTTTTACGATTTTAGTAAAGGCCTAACTCAACAAAAATGCGTAGATTCGCTTCGTTCAACTTTTGGTAATGAAGCACCATCAGAAAAGACTGTTTACAATTGGTTTGCAGACTTTCGTCGTGGTCGTGCGTTCTTCAGAGATGAATCTCGTGAAGGTCGACCAAAATCGGTTGTGATTCAAAAAAATTCGTCGATGCTGTGCGCAAAATGATTGAACAAGATCGTCATGTGACTTACCGTGAGATAGAGGCTTCCTTTGGCACATCGCAGACTGCAATACATTCAATTTGGATCCACTGTTTGGGTTTTCCAAGATGAACCGAAACCCACAAAAGTTGTTCGTTCACGAAGCACTTCCAATAAAAAGATCGCTTGTTTTTTTCGGTTGTACTGGACATGTCGCAACCATTCATTTAGAGGATCGGAGAACAGTGAATGCTGAATGGTATAATAAAATTTATTTGCCAGAAGTCATCTACAAAATCAGGAAAAACAACCATAAACGTCGTATCATTCTTCATCATAACAATGCAAGCTCCTACACAGCACGTCAAACAATTGATTATTTGAAGGAGGAAAACATAAAATTAATTCATTGCCCGTATTCGCCTGATTTATCCCCTAACGACTTTTTTTTTGTTCCCCAATGTCCAACAAAATATGCGTGGACAGTTTCATTACCTCAAGAAGCTGTTGAAGCCTTTGAAAACCATGTTTTTCTACTCACCTATCAGAAAGCTATCGTTTTCTGTTGCCATAGCAAAGTGGAAAATTGGTGTCTGCCGAGGAGTGTTTTGTATCCAAGGCAACCCAATCGAAAAATACTTTCCGCTCTAGCGCAGAAAGTATTTTCCGATTGGTCAATATAAATTAAATAATACTACACATTTAAGTTTATTTTTTGTAATTAATTGTTATTTGACAATTATTTAAAGTAATAAAATTAATTCCTCCTTTGATCAAAGAGTTGTCTGTTACACAATATACTATTATATATATTGTTACCGTTCTCTTGACTTTTGCGGCAAGAGTTCTAACATTATTTTCTTTGCCGCTTCCTCTATCTCTTCGTCGGCCTCGCTACTTTCTTCATCTTCATACATTATTATTTAACAAACGTACAAATACCAATGTATTTTAAAACAATTATTTTGACATTCGTTTAATTGTTTATGAACATCGTAGCAACGACAAGCCACCTATTATGTATATAAATGTAACATACATAATGATTTCTATTTCTAATTTTTTGAATTTTTTAAAATAGGTATTCGTAGAAAAAGTAGTATGTGTGACACGCGCAGAAAGTATATTTGCCGATTTCTAAAGATGCCGCTCTCGCTGTGCTCGCTCGGCAATATCAGTTGGCAAATGTATACTTTCTGCGCTTGTTACACAATATACAGTGAATTTATTTTTTAATGCAACATGTACTATGTTATTACCATGGATACAGTTTTTGACAGCAATATAAATCGTGTTCATTTTCATTTGCAACATAGACAATTAGTGTGTATACTTTTGCTCATTGCTGATTTAAAAATTAATCAACATATAAACAGATGAAGAAATAATAATGATGGTAACTTGGTATAACACCCAAATGAGTTTAAGAGAAGTTTCTGCTGTATTTACTGCAAATTATCTAGATCGGCCAATACCAAATCCCTCTACAATTTCAAGATTAGTTAATAAATTTCATCACGAAGGATGTCTTAAGTCAAAACATAAAAAAAAAGAACAACATCCTGCGTGCTTACAGACGAGAAGCAGTTGGAAATATTATTACACGTGGAAGAAAACAATCAAAATACTTCAATTGCACAAACCGTTGGTGTCAGTATTGGATCTGTTTTTAACTTCTTAAAAAAAGAAAAGTTTCGATCATACAAATTTCAAAATCATCAATAATTGTTAGAAAAGGACGCAGCAGTACGTATGGATTTTTGTTTTGAAATGTTTGAAAAAATTAATTCCGACCCAACAATGCTTCAAAGAATTTTATTTACTGACGAAACAACGTTTACTCTAAATGGTGAAGTGCACAGACAAAATTTTAGGTACTGGAGTTGAGAAAATTTACATTTGTTTCACTCCTCCCGAACTCAAAGGCCGCAAAAATTAAATGTTTGGGCAGGGATAATAGGAACCAATATTATAAGGCCTTTTTTTATTGACGGTAACCTTAATGCCGCAAAATATCTAGCCCTTTTGCAAAACCAAATATTACCTGCGTTGCGAAACCTGAATATTAATGGACAAGTATGGTTTCAACATGATGGCGCACAAGTCCATTATTCTAGAATAGTTAAAGAATATTTATATAGAACTTCCCCAAATAGCTGGATTGGAAGAGGAGAGTCGATGAATTGGCCAGCAAGATCTCCGGATTTGGCACCCAATGATTTTTATTATTGGGGATATTTAAAGGCCAAAGTATATAATGGAGTACTTAGGGATGTTGCTAAATTGCAAGACAAAATTGTTCAAGCATCCAACAATATACCTCAAGAGCAATTGCTGAATGTTTTGAATAATTTTTAGGATCGGTTAACATTTTGTATGCAAGTAAACGGAGAAACTTTTGAACATTTATTATAAGTTTTTGTTAGTTATTTATCTTTTTTTTTTTTATTTTTATTTTCAATAAAATATTTTGATTTTGCTAGTAAATATGGTTTTTTCTATGTTGCAAATGAAAATGAACACGATTTAAAAAATAAAAATTAAAATTGCATTAAAAAATAAATTCACTGTATTATTTTGAGATACCAACTTCAGAGTGAGAACCTTCATTCAGAGTGGAAAAAATGTTTCGAGAATTGGTTTGAACGCATGCAAAAGTGTATAAATTTTAAAGGCGAATATTTTGAAAAGCAATAAAACAATTTGTTTCAAAAAATAAAATTTTCTTTCTTAGTTTTTGTAAAAACTCAAAAGGTAGACCTCGTATTTGTTTAATTGTTTCGTGTTAGTGACATGAAATTTAAAGCCGTAAGTGTCAGGTATATTTTTCCAGCGTACACAAAGCCAGATCGCAGCGGTATTTGCGTCAAAAGCTCGGTTAATTTGCTCGGGAGTTGGTTTTTGTAGAGTACCCGCGGGTGTAGTTCCTAGTTTTGTGTACGTTAACATTACCCTTCATTTTGATTAAAATAGTTGTGTGTTTACTTCTCAACTAACTAAGAAAACGCGTAATTAAGGATCACGATATCATACAGCAATGTCTAATATAATTTTGGTTAATATTAATATTTAGTTGAGACCGCTAAAGTTAAATGATAATGTTAGGGCTAAACTACACTATGTTTGATACATCCCAGAGATGAGCAGATCAAAGATTTAAATTACATTTATAAATAAATAAAAAATCAGCTGTGGCCACCACAGGACCGATCGTCATCACAAACTACTTGTATAAAATACAATCTAGCAGCAGAATACAAATAACTTGGCCTAATATTTTCTAACAGAGATATTATTTATCATGACCATGGAAACACTACATATAAGTATGAAGAAAAAATCAGCTGTGGCCACCACAGGACCGATCGTCATCACAAACTACTTGTATAAAATACATTCTAGCAGCAGAGTAGAAATAACTTAGCCTAATATTTTCTAACAAAGATATTATTTATCATGACCATGGAAACGTTACATATAAGTTTGAAAAAATAGATACTTAAGACAAAATTTCGAAAAATTCTTCAAAATTTTTTTGTTTTATCAAAAAATGTTTCAAATAAGAGTTGTTAGTTATTGCTTTTAGAGCAATTTTTGTTAAATACATTTTTTCTAAATATTTTTCTGTTGTTAAATATTCGCAAAAATCTTAAAATTGACACGGGTAAACTCTCATTTCTAGTCAACCGATTTTTACCAGAAGTTGATCAACTCGTGCCACTGATGTCAAAAGCTTAAATATGAAGTTTCATAAAAATCCTTTCAGCCGAATTTGCTCTGCACGTGTACAGACAGACAGACAGACAGACAGACAGACGGACGGACGGACGGACGGACAGATGGACAGACAGACAGACAGACGGACCTATAGATAAGATGCTAAAAATAGTGAAAACGTTATGTAGGGACCTCAATTCGTGGAGATCCATCGAAATCTCGAAATGTCAAAATCAGTATGATCACAATACCTCCCTTATATATGTTGGCGGTAATCTTTGGAAAAGTAATCTTCTCACCTCTGAGTCTGAGGCTTTCACTTTTGGTTCGATAAAAGTATTTTTTACGCTAATCAACACGCAGTCATCTAATGAATATAATTAGACTATTTCAATTTAGTATATTTGCAATTATAGTGAGGAAAACAATCGAACAATGAATGTAAAACCACACCACCACCATCTAACGGTAAACAACTGAACAACATTAACTATTTTCAATTAAACAAACTAATAATTTCATTTACTAGCGAGCTACTTGTATCGGACTGATTCGGGGAATCAGTCCAATAGGAACATCTAACCTTATTAACTGAACTTTTAATCGAATTTCCTAGGCTTGTAGATTTGTTAGCTATGTAGCTGCCAAGTGATTAGATTTGGTGTGTGAATTTTGGAATTACCCACAAATTTACTGAGCAGCTCTTCATTGAATCCTTATAAAAAAAAAATTGAAACATATTAATAATAATAATAATTTCTTTATTGACCAAATTACAAAGCACATTGTTGTTAGTCAGTCAATACAAAATATAAATAAAAATAGCGTCAACCATGAAAAGAAAATACACAGATAATAATTATACAAATAAATTGAAAACATTAAATTAAATACAAAATTAAAAACAAATTAAAAATAAATACAAAAGTCATAAGAGTAAAAAAAAAATTAACAAATGAGCAAAAATGATATTTGTTACGTTACCAAGAATCAATTTCATGCTTATTGATGACATAGGTACAATATAAAATTTTAAAAATTATAAATAACTTTGAAAATAAAAACATTGAAATAAATAAAATTAAATTAAAATAAAGAAAAAAAATAAAATGTATCTATATTTCAGATAAAAACTACAAATTGAGATTAAAAAAATCTGATAATTCATAAATTGGATTATCCGTTAAAACATTTTTAATTTTAGCTTTGAATTTTAAGTGAGTCAACAATCTGATTTCCTCTGGCAAAAAATTAAAAAACTTAATAGAGTAGTAATTTGTACTATTTCTAGACTTATCTAGCCTTAGGTAATAGGGGATAGGCATGATTTTTTTTTATTTTTTTATTATATTCCTCTTGTTGTATATAAACATAAAAAACAGTTTTTAATTTTTTTTTTTTTAATTTGAAGGCTTTAAAAAATCAAAAATGTATGTAGCGCGCGAAAACGACGTGTGACGTCATAATCCTTTCTAACTGACGCATGAGACTACTAGCCAATCCAGCGAACGGTTGTTTATGCAGCGAACATAGTCTGTTGTGAATTATTTGTTTGTGTAACTTTTATAGGTTATGTAAAGGAGAGTGATTTTAATTAAAATAAAGTTTAATTCTATAAAAACAATTTATACATGTTTACCGAATTAAATTTTATATTAAAATATGGAATATCCAGGCCCCAGTACTTCGAAACATCGAAATATCGAAAATATTGTTCAGTACCGATGTGCACAATTAGTTCAACTAGAAATCCAAAAAAACTATTTATATCATTACCTAATGGCGAAAAACAACAGAAAAGGCGAAATTTGTGGCTGAAAACTATGAGGCGAAATAAAACCGATATTTCAGAAAAAAGTAAACTTTATGTTGTGTGCATAAATGCATCAATGTTGGGTAAATTATCACTCTGAGCCCTAACAAAATCTTTATCTGCCATTTTAATAGTAAATACGTGAAAAATTGTTTAAAAACAAATACAAAACTCTCGAACAATACAATACACACACGTGTGAAGATTATGTTGTAGCTGTCTGTATCTGTGATGTGAAAACCCTATCGTTTGACGTCATGCTCAGTCGTTTCTACTCGGCAACCTTCGCCCCGTGCTCGGAATATTTCAAATTTACAATATTTTAATTAAAAAATTTGACTATAATGTTAATTAAAATGTGATTTTTGTTTTGTTAGGTGACATAACTAACATTAACATATCAAAATAATGTAGTTTTAAGGAAATACAAATTTTATGCGTATCCCCTATTGGGGCAAATATCATTTTTGTGTCTCGTGTTGTACAGATGAATTTTGTCAAATGTTGTATAAGAAGATACGTTTTTGTGTGCATACAATAAACAATGATAAATATATAGAGACGGAAAAGTCATAATTTTTAAGGTAGAAAAAATGTTTTTACAATTTTGCCTATATGATGCTCCAAACATTAACCTAACTACACGACGCTGCAAAGCAAATATTCTTTTAGCCGGTGACGAATGACCCCAAACTAAAATACAATAGGAAATATTTGATTGGAATAGACCGTAATAAGCTTTTAACATTATGTCAACAGTAACCACCTTGGATAAATTTCTGATTAAATAAATGACCTTAATCAGTTTACCACTTAGAATATCAACATGTTGATCCCATTTAAGATGAGGATCAACATAAACACCTAAAAATTTAACATATTCTGGGTTATCAAAATCGTGATTTTTTGTTGTAATAAGCAAGAGTTGAGTTTTATCGGAGTTTAGTGTTAATTTATTAGATATAAACCATAAATTAGCATTTTCTTGCTGAGTAATATTATCATCAAAAACTTTGCACAAAGATTTTGACCTGATAACTAAGGTGGTATCATCAGCATATAAAATTGATTTTGTTGCAATATTGTTCGGGAGATCATTGATATAAATTAAGAACAACAATGGGCCCAGTACAGATCCCTGCGGTACACCAAATTCAACAGGTAAAACATCCGATTTATTATTACCAACATTAATAAACTGTTTTGTATTGGACAAATAAGAAAGTATACATCTGCAACTGTCTTCATTAAAGCCATATACCTTAAGTTTGGATATTAGTATTTCATGACAAATACAATCGAATGCTTTACATAAATCAAGAAAAATGGTTAGACAGAATTCGCCAGATTCCAAACCATCAGATACTGCAACCATGAAGTCCAAAATAGCGTCAGTTGTCAATTAAGAAAGAAAAACAGAATTTATTGACTCATTTTTTGGAACTTAGAACATACTTATTAGTAATTATGTTAAAGAACGAAGAACAAAAAGGAACGAAGAATAAAAACTATATGTGTATGTTGTTCCCTTAATGCAGCCACTATCACACCTTCCGCGCTATGTTCTCATAATGCATGTTTTTATACATCTACATATGTATATAGTTAATCTTATCGCGGTTTTCCTATCCGCGGCATATTCTACTAACTTGCGTAACCTCCGCAGTTAACGAGATATTGCAGCATATAAGTATGAACCACAATATGAGTCGAATATTTCGACATCATCTCCCAATATTTCTCCAAACATGTCCAAACAATATAGTTACTAATAATGTCAGTTTATGATTATGAATTTTCTGATATATCAATTTATGTGTCAAACAATACCAACTTTATTTTATTTATATTAAAACCATGGAAAAATACCTTTTTAGGGTTTTGTAGGTATGATCAAAAAACCCTTATACCGTCATTTTGTCGTCTGTCTGTCTGTCTGTCTGTCTGTCTGTCTGTCTGTCTGTCTGTCTGTCTGTCTGTCTGTCTGTCTGTCTGTCTGTCTGTCTGTCTGTCTGTCTGTCTGTCTGTCTGTCTGTCTGTCTGTCTGTCTGTCTGTCTGTCTGTCTGTCTGTCTGTCTGTTCGGTAAAAATTGTAGCCAAACGGCTAAACCTAGAGAGTTGAAAATTGGCATGCTTGTACAACTTTTTGACCCGCACATAGGAAAAATACTAAAACATCTAAAAAACATATCCCCCTAAAAATATAAACAAATATGTACTCATCGAAAAAAAAAATATTTTTTTTAAATTCTGAGTAGGGTATCAAATGAAAGCCCTTAGTACGTGGATTAACGATCAAAATTTAATTTTTGCAAAATAAATTATTTTGAGGCGATTTTTGCCAAAATTGTGCAAAAAAATTTTTGTCCCACACCCTGTAGCCCAGATCGTTTAAACTAAAAATGTGAAAAAATTCTAAGTAATGTATAATGGTGTGAACCGGAATAGTACAACAGGAATTTTTGATCAGATTATGTTTTCGGAAAATAACGCATTTTTTGTGTTTTTTTGTTGACGATGTATATAGCTTATACTCATATAACACGCTGAGTTGTTAAGCGTGTGGTGGTCTAGAGGCTATGTTGCGCGCCAACTACACAGATTTGTTACACACCACGCAGGTTCGTTCCTGGCTTTTTCAATTTTTTTTTTGTTTTTTTTTTTTTAATTTTTATTTTGTTTAAATTAATTTGTTAAAATTCTAGTTATATTTTAGCAAATTTTGAATTTAATTTTCAAGAGCGTAAATTTAATAACCAATTTCCAATTATATTTTCATTCTGTCATTTATACGAAGCCAGAGGGGCGGAGCGTATGATTTAAGACAACCAATGAAAGCCATAGGCCCAATTTTCAAAATCTTAATGAACCTTGTTATATAAAAAAAAATACTGCACTTATTTAGAAACCTAAATAATGATATTAGGTATTCGAATTAAAATTAACAAAAAAATATTTTAACATAAAATTTGTTTTTAAAGCTCTGAGATTAACAGACGATAAATTATTTTAAAAAGATCGTTCATTTTGCCGTGGTTACTACAAAGCAAAATTTGTCCTACACACTCAGCATGCCGCCTTCACTTATTATATACCTGCGAAACCCTGCAATGTGTGAAAATTCACACTTCACATCAATTTTTTGAACACCTATGTAATTGTAAAACTATTCAAATGTTACTGGCCAAGTAGCCGAAACACCATAATATCTTAAATTAAAAAAAAATAAACATACGAATAAACTTATTCCTCCGATAGTTATTCCGCCGCTTATCCAAGGTTTGCAGAAGCGGATGTAAGTCGAATAATTTTGTCTAAATGTCCATAATTATGTTAAGAGCCTTTTAAACAAATTCCAGGGGCGAATTAATGATATAATCATATGTCAGCGGTGAATAGAAACACCCTAATACAACACTGGTATAACAGCTGATGAGGGTGTCTTAACATTAAGTTTCGCGGCCTGACACCGGCCTGTGATTTATACAAGGGATGCAGCCCTGGGTCAGTGCCACAAAGGACCGCTAGTTAGCGCTGCCACGTAATTATTTATTGTTAAACTTTATGATGTATAAATATATAATGGCTTAGCCTTTTTATTCTTTCATAAAATGAGGACGAGCTTTAAAAGAACGGACAAAAAATACTGAAGTTGAAAAACTAAAGGTAGAACACAGAACTGGGAAACAACGGCGGTGAAAAGCAGGGGCATAGACCCACGGCGCCAGCTCTTAGGGGCGCCAAAACAAACGCTTAAATATACGTATTCTAAGTTTTCTATTTTTATTTAGATCAAAATTATAAATTTTTATTTCTATGGGTTGTTCGGAAAGTCTCCGCCGATTTTTAATACATTGCGCGGAATCAGCGTTTAGTTAGGTTAAGTGAAAAACATAACCTCTTTAAGTTATACGAGGTCTGTTCAAAAAGTATCGCAAATTTTGTGTTTTTTCAAAAATTATTTATTTATTCATGAATATCTATTTTGTCCCCTTCAAAGTAATCCCCACCAGATATTATACACTTGTGCCAACGTTTTTTCCAATCCTCGAAGCACTTGAAAAAATAATTTTTTGTGATCTTGTTCAGCTCCTCCTTCGATGCCGTCTTTATCTCCTCGCTCGTATCGTAGCGTCGTCCTTTCATGGGCCTCTTCAGTTTCGGGAACAAGAAAAAGTCACAGGGGGCCAGATCTGGGGAATACGGTGGCTGCGGCATTATTAGTGTGTTGTTTTTGGCCAAAAATTCGCGGTCTAAATTGAGCAATTTTGGTACGAATTTCGCGACAACCCGTCTCATGCCCAAATCATTGGTTAAAATCGAATGGCACGAGCCAATCGATATGTTTAGGTCCTCAGCAACTTCTCTAACGGTGATTCGACGATTGGCCAATACTATTTTCTTCACTTCATCAATGTTTTCGTTTTGTTGACGTGCTCGGGCGTCCGGCACGCTCTTCGTCGTTTACATCTTCTCGGCCCTCTGAGAACATTTTGTACTACCGATAAACGTTGCTTCGGTCCAAGGTAGCTTCACCATATGCCACAGACAACATTCGGAATGCGTCCGCGCACTTAATTTTGTTTTTCACACAAAATTTGATACAGATTCTTTGATCCATTTTTTGGTATAGGCAAAAATCGAAGACGAGCCAAAACAAGTGCAAGCAAAGCAACTGTCAAAAATTAACTGAACATTCAAAATTGCCGAACTTGTCGGTATAAGTGAGAGACATGAGTACCAACATAACGCCACAAAAAAATCGAAAATAGAATATACGTAACCCGCGCGAAATTCAAAATTCGCGATACTTTTTGAACAGACCTCGTACACTTTCTGAAAACACATTCGCCTTTACTGTACTTTTTGTTTATAAATATATTTTTGAATCTTGTTGATTTGGGGTTGGTCCAAACATGGAGAACCATGGTGCATTTTCTGCATTTAATGCTTTTTTTACTACCGCAAGGGCAAGAATGCAGTTCAAGCCGTGAAAAAGATATGTGGTGTATACGGAGACGAGGCTGTAAGTGAACGAACAGTGCGTGAATGGTTTGTGAAATTTAGACGGGGTGAATTTATTCTTGAAGACCGGCAACGCTCTGGTAGACCATCCACGATTATATATATTTTTTTTATATATATATATTTTAAGACACTTCAGCTGCTTGGCTATTAGTGTCTGAAATTACTAAGGTTACATGATTGATACATAATTAGTTTATTGATACATTATTAATTTTAAACTTATATTAGATGCTGAATATTGGTTGCCTGTAAGAAGTTCAGTACGTTATTAGTCATTGTTGAGTCTAGTCTTAAGTTGTCTTTAAGGTCTTGTTGTAAATTGTAGTTTGTACGTAAGTTAGTGTAGAGTTGGCAGTTAATTAGTATGTGGTTGACGGTGAGTTGTTCGTTGCATGTCTCACATATTTTGTTGTCTAGTCTTGCCATGAGGTGTTCGTGTGTGTGTCTGGTGTGTCCGATTCTGAGTCTTGTCATTATTACTTGTTCTCGTCTGTTAGTGCCTGAGTTCCAGTTTTGTATGTCGTCCTTAACTGTTCGTAGTTTGTTGTTGGTAGTTTCGCGCCACTTAGTCAGTCTGTTCGTGTGGAGTTTCGTCTTGATGATCTGTCTTATGTAGGTTTTGTTGGGGGGTAGGTAGAGTATATCTTCATGACAGGTGGAATCTCGGGCGGCTGTGTTGGCACGTTCGTTGCCTTCTATGCCAATGTGGGCAGGAACCCAGATGAGGTGAACTGTCTTCGTTGGTTCCGCTGTCATCTGGTGCAGTTGGTCTTGAATTTGTTGTATAACCGTTTCTTTTGAGTAGGTGTTGCTGAGGGCTTGTAGTACACTGAGAGAGTCAGTGCAGACGGCTATGTTTCGGTAGGTGGTATCTGATGCCATTGCGAGTGCTTTCAGAATTGCTAGAGCTTCTGCTTCGAACACACTACTGGTTGTTGGTAACTGGTACGTTTTACTCTCTTCTTTATGTACAGTAGCTATAGTACAGTTGTTGTCAGTTTTTGACGCATCTGTGTAATAAAACTGAAATTCGTGCAGTTGGCGCTGAAGTTCCGCACACTTGGTTTTTAATATTGTTGGTTCTGATTTTGTATATTTAGTTAGACCTGTGTGTGTGATTATTTTCCCAAAAAGCCAGGGTGGGGTATGATGGAAGGTGGTTGGTTGTATTGGAGGGATTAGAATATTGTTAGATTGCAGGATGGTGCTAATATATTGTTGTAACTTGGTATTGTTATGGATGTTAAGTATATTCTGAATGTTTGATTTTAAGAAAAAGTGATTGTATGTTGCATGGTTTGGTTTAGCAGCTAGATTTGTTACGTACATCATGGTAAGTTTTTGTCGTCGTTCCTGTAACGTTGGCTCGCCGGCTTCGTTCAAGATACTGATGGATGGACTGGATTTAAATGCGCCTGTTGCTATTCTGATTGCTGTGTGGTGGACTGCATCCAACAACTTAAGCGTTGTTTTGCTGGCAGTGGCGTAATCCACGATTAATGACGATCAAATCAAGGTATTAATTGCAACAAATCAGCGTATTTCCACTCGTGAAATAGCAGAAAGACTCGGAGTAGCAAATTCAACTATTCACAATCATTTGATGCGGCTTGGATTTACTAGTCGCCTTGATCTTTGGGTGCCCCACAAATTAATCGAACGCAATTTGTTGGACCGTATTTCCATGTGCGATTTGTTGCTTAAACGTTATGAAAACCAAATATTTTTTTTCACGCAGCTTAAGATCTGTAGCTTTATTGAAAATTTCATAAACCATTCTCAAAATGAAAGAAGATATAATTCAAACATTTTTAAATAAAAATAAAAACATGATTCGAATTTTCCCATTTTCTTAAATTTTCTTTTATACCATCCACTTTAATATTTCAATATAGATATTAACGTAACATTTGACATACAAAAATGTCACTCAAGGATAAAAGATGGCGCTAGAGTTATAAAACGAAATATCTCAGATGAAATTTTTTTATATCTTTTGTAAAAAGGATGTTTTGAATTATTTGAATTTATTACTTGAATTAGCTAAGATTTTCGTGTCGGAAAATGATGGATTTTTGAAGGATAATAAAGCATTTTCTTGTCAAATATTCTAAGGATCAGTTGTAAATAATATTCCAGGACTAGGGTTTAAATATTTTTATATTATTTGAAGAATAATTTGATTGATGGGACTTACTAGTACTGATGATTATCAGCTTTTGGAATAATAAATATTTGGATGTTTTCTTACCTGAAACAAAATCAAAAGCATTAGTTCATGTCCAGTAAATTAAAAATGTATGTGAATTTTCACACATTTCAGGGTTTTGTAGGTATTAAGTAAGTAAATATTAATTATGAACAAATATTAATTATGTTCTAAATTAAATTTAATACATCTTCATGGGCATAGTATTTAATATTATGAAGAAGTAATGGGATTCGGACTGGGTCATACCTGGTAATATTTTAACTTCGCTAACGTTTCGATTTATATTTTAAATCTTCATCAGAGCTTAAACAGTCAATAAGTATAATAATTATGTTGATGAAATAATTTACATTATTTGTGAAAATTGCGAATTAAAAAAAAACAACTAAAAAACGGTTAGAGGCAGCAACTTCCGGTTAGAATTTTTGTATTCATCCTAGTCCATTTAGTCTAGAAAAAAATTGGGTCTTTGATAGTTAAATGCGTTTTGAGATTACGACAATGTTTTTAATGACATAATTTACATTATTTGTGAAACTTGTGAATTAAAAAAAATCAGAACTCAAAAACGGTACGAGATAGCGACCTGCAGTTTATTTTTTTGGATTCCTTGTAGTTTATTTAGTATGGAAAAAAATTGGGGCTTTAATCATTTAACGCGTTTTGAGATTACGACAATTTTTTTAATGACATAATTTACTTTATTTGTGAATTGAAAAATTTCACAACTCAAAAACGGTTGGAGATAGCGACCTGCGGTTGATTTTTTTGGATTCCTCGTAGTTTATTTAGTCTAGAAAAAAATTGGGGCTTTAATCGTTTAATGTGTTTTGAGATTATGACAATTTTTTTAATGGCATATTTTTACATCATTTGTGAAAATTGTGAATTAAAAAAAAAATCACAACTCAAAAACGGTTGGAGATAAAGATCTACGGTTAAAATTTTTGAATTCCTCCTAGTTTATTTAGTCTAGAATAAAATTGGGGCTTTAATTGTCTAATGCATTTTGAGATTATTATATTTTTTTTAATGGCAAAATTTACATCATTTGTGAAAATAGTGTTATAATAATAATTTTAAAAAATCACAACTCAAAAACGGTTGTAGATAGCGACCTGCGGTTGAAATTTTTGGATTCCTACTAGTTTATTTAGCTTAGAAAAAATTTGAGGTTTTATTCGTTTTGCGTACTTTAAAATTATGACAAATTTTAATATGGCGTGATTAATAGAAATTTTCATCTTCGCATGGACGTATCTCAAAAACGAAATGCGATAAAGACCTGCGGTTCAAATTTTTGAAATCTTGAGGTCTTAATTGACTTATAGCCATATTTTCAAACATTTTTTTTTTTTGAAAATATTTCATTTTTTTTAAATTTTTTGAAAGTTTTGATAAATCCTAACTAAAAATTGGTTAGGGATAGAAATCTACGGTTTGAATTTTTAAAATTCTCGTACATTGTTTAATCTAGAAAAAAAATGGGCTTTAATAAACCACTTATTGAGTTCTGTATGGGCAGTAATCCAAAACCCTTGAAAATGGACAAAATTCGAAAAAGTCGTTGGAGCAAAAAAAAATTGTCTCCGATTTTATTGAAAATTGGTACAAATATGTAATTTTGGTCATAGATCAATAAAATTTGGTCCATTTTGAAGTTTGGGCAAAAGTTTTGGAATTATAGGCAAAAAACTAACCCAAATCGACTGTATCTCAAAAACTAGGAAAGCATGAATTTTTTAAATAATTTTTTCATAATCCTCACCCCAAAATTAGCTTAAAACTATATTTTGGCTAAAATCGGAGCCCAAAAATTTTTAACCAAAATTTCAAAATTTTTATTTTTTTTATTTTGTTGTATAATTGGTATACTTATATATTTTTAGCCTTAGATCACAAATATATGGTCAGTTTTGAGTTAAGGTATAACAATTTTACATTTACGGCAAAAAAGTACAAAAAAAAATTGAGCTATTTGCAAAAGTTGCGGATACGAATATGGGATAAAGTCTAAAGCTCCGTTAAGAGCTTTTTAAATTAGTTGACTGTTCAAAGTGCGTTGTGGATATATTTAGTAGATAGTTTTAACATTCAAGGCAGCGTTTACAGCTAAGGAAATTAGTGCATTAAGAATAGTACGATATCTGTGTGTCTTTAAACCAACTACAGTGGCTTCGTAAAAGGTTTATTATCTATTATCGTTTTCCTAAACTTCTGCTGTCCTAGATTTTTACTTACTAAACCTAACCTAATTACCTAAATTGATTAGTTATGTAAAGGCATACAATGTAAACGTACTCTCCGATGTAGACTGAGATTGCCAATGTGTTTATATGTCTTTCATTAACCAATCACTAACTATAAGTTTGGAAAATGATCGACAATCGACAATGTATAACGTATTATGGCGCGAGGCAACATAGTGGCGTGCAACCGTTCGACATGTCGCATACTACCAATGTGCAGCGGTCTGATGGGAGCCGTGAGACATGTTGCGCGTTCCCGTTGCTTGGCGGTAAACATCAAAGAGTTTTCGTGCGACACGGTACCACTTCTGAAAGCCACATGTTCGCCATTTTGATATTTGATAGTTGTTATTATAGAAGTATTTGTTTTTTTAAATTAACTAGTGTTGTAAGCGTTGCTGTATCAACAAAAATTATTTAGCAACTTAAATTTATTTAAGGTATTTGAGTATATATAAGTTTTGATAAAATAGAGCATGAGAAAAATGATAAACATAATTAAGTAAGGTTATGTTTTTGTTATGGAATTAAAATTGGCTATAAAATAGTATATTATAATAGTATATAGTATATATTTTATAATAGTGTATATAACGGGTGTTTTTTTTAGAGGTATAGAACTTTAAATTGCAATAAAACAACGATGGATTATTCGATTGACATGAATTTTTTTTTTATTCGAAAGATAATCTTGTGGCATTACATTAAATCATACCAACAAGACGGCGCAACATGTCACACAGCTCGTGCCACAATCGATTTATTGAAAGACACGTTTGGTGACCGCCTAATTTCACGTTTTGGACCTGTGAATTGGCCTCCAAGATCTTGTGATTTAACACCGCTGGACTACTTTCTGTGGGGCTATGTAAAGTCATTGGTCTATGCGGATAAGCCACAAACGCTTGACCATTTGGAAGACAACATTCGCCGTGTTATTGCCGATATACGGCCACAAATGTTGGAAAAAGTCATCGAAAATTGGACGTCCAGATTGGACTACATCCGAGCCAGCCGTGGCGGTCATATGCCAGAAATCATATTTAAAATGTAATGCCACAAGATTATCTTTCGAATAAAAAAAAATTCATGTCAATCGAATAATCCATCGTTGTTTTATTGCAATTTAAAGTTCTATACCTCTAAAAAAAACACCCATTATAAATAGTAGTTATTCAGTAAAGTGACAGATCTCGCAACAATAAACAGTAGCACGGTCCCAGTGTTGGTGTAGACACTAGCTTGTCAATGCGACATGGTCTGACGGTCTCGGCAGACTTGTCGCATGCTACCATGTTGCCTCAATGTAGACGCGCCATTACATTTACAGCTCTCTGAACGATTGCTCGCATATGACAAACTTGCAGTGACAATGAACAGTGCACAAGTTATAGCTTATAGTGGACTAATTTAAAAGCTCTGAACGCAGCTTAAACCCTCATTCCTATATTCTATAAGACCCTTTTCACACTAGATCTTTAAGATCGGATGTTAAAGTGAATGTATCTTTAAACGCTAATGTGAAACCGTATGGCCTCGTCTAAATACAAGCGATGTTTAAGACAGAGATCTGCGTCTTAAACTTCGTCTGCATTGCCAACTTAATTTCTATTACAAGGTGTCTCAAAAGAAATTTTATATTTATTTAGCTTACTGCGTGAACGCAACGTATCCGAGGGGCGCGGGGGTTATGTCAATCGGTAGCCTGGCTCTTGGGAATTGAGTCGCTATGTAGCGTTTCTCGGGAGCAGACCGCGCGTTATGCGTGCGAGAGTTTTACAAAAACGTTGATTCGGCGACTGTAGCGTGTAGAAAATTCTGCAGTATTCGAGGTTTTCGCCACTTAAATGATGCGCCAAGCATTCCTCTCATTCGACATTGGGTTAAAAAGTTTGAAGAGACTGGTACAACGCTGGATAAATCAAAATCCGGGCGACCTAGGTCATCAAGAACGGTAGTAAACGTGGAGAATGTTAATCAGTCTGTTCGTGACGACTCGAACCTTTCAATTCGGAAGCGCGCAAGTGCTTTAAATGTGCATAGATCATTACATCGCATTATACACAAAGACCTAAAGCTGCACCCCTACAAAATTCAATTGGTGCAAGAATTAAAGCCCCAAAATGCCAGTCAGAGGCTTAATTTCGTAAATCAGGTGATTGAGCGATTTTCAACGTTTACCAATATTTTGTTTTCGGATGAAGCTCATTTTCATCTTAATGGCCACGTAAATAAGCAGAACTGCCGCTACTGGAGTGCAACGAATCCGAAACGCAAACATCAGAAACCCCTACATTCGCCTAAAGTGACCGTATGGGCTGCGATGTCGGTGCGAGGAATTATCGGCCCTTACTTTTTTGAAGACGAAAGGGGGCGTGCAGTCACAGTGAATTCAGAGCGTTATGTGGAGATGTTAGACAACTTCTTGGTACCTGAACTGCAAAACTTTCCTGGCTATAACCAAAGAACATGGTTCCAACAGGACGGAGCAACTTCACACACGTCCAATATGTCTCTGCCACGTGTTCGTGAAATTTTCTCAGGCAAATTGATCTCCCGGAGAGGTGACATAAATTGGCCTCCACGCAGTCCAGATTTAACCCCTATGGACTTTTTGCTATGGGGTTATCTTAAATCTAAAGTTTACGCCAATAAACCGACTTCACTGGCGCATTTGAAAGAAAATATCCGTCACGAAATGGCAGCCATCCCTGAGTCCACCTGCCGAGACGTCATAAGTAATTTTATTGTTCGATTAAATGAGTGCCGAGAACGCGAGGGTCTACATTTAGACGATATTATTTTTAAGAAATAAATCTCCAAAATGTGTATTTTAATAATTAATAAACATTTTTCTATATACGGCTTACTTTTTTTTTTAATCGATCCACTAAATATAAAATTTCTTTTGAGACACCTTGTATAAAAAAATACTCCTTGAATTTGTGCTGTCAATATTTTATATTATCATAAACAAGAATACTGTATTATATCGACGTTATAAGAAATTTATACTTATTGTTATAATAAAATTATTTATTTTAATAATGTGTTTAATAAAATACAGAGCTACAATAATTGAGATAAAATGTACCGACTTACATGTTAATACAGGTGTAATATATTCTTTATTGTAGTGTCTTTATTGTAGAATGAAATGAAATATCCTTATTTGTTTATAATAATTCAAAATATGCGTCTGCGCAGACAGTTCAAAACTGGTAATTTCATGACGGTAACTTAAGGACAAAATTACTGTAGCTGATGACAGCACCAGAGATTTAAACATCAAGTGTGAAAGCATACCGATCTTAAACATCGGTGAACTTTAAGTTCACTCGTCTTAAAGATCTAGTGTGAAAAGGGTATAAGCAATAATCTTACTTCTTAACCAAAAAAGCTCGCTTTGTATCAAACCTGTCATAATATTAATATGAATACACAAAACCAAAACTGAAAAAAACACCTGGTAATAAAATAATGTTTATATCCACTTTGGAAAAAGTAACATAAAATAACAATATATGCGGTAAAAAAGTTGTAAAAATTGACTTTATTTCCACTAGAACATAAAATCAAATACCCTAAAACCAAAACCATAAAGTATCTGAGGCTACCTTATCAAAGTGTATATGAAAGAAATGGGGTACCATATCGCGATAAAGATATTCGAGGGCAGAATACAAGTATTATAAATTATCTAGGATTATATCAGGCTCTTAAAATGTAGATTGCACCGATAGATATTAAATTTAATGCTACATTAAATCATCGATGATTTATTTTAGAGAATTTTAGCAAGTATATAAGTATATTCTTAGTTTTTAGTGGCAGCACCAGCTAAATTTTATAATAAATACTGCATTTCCTTAGCTCCACAATACACTTAGCCTAAGAAATAGGTAGATTTAGATTAGATTAGATTAGAATAGACTTTATTTAGCATTATTTTGCTACATAAACAAATATCGAAAGAAAGTTTTGGAAATTGATGGGATTAATAGGTTTTGGGAGCAGTTTTCGATGTCACGTTTTGCAACTAAAGTGGGTTTTAACAATTCAATTTATTGATGAATTAATTGAAAAAAATACCTTCAATTTATTGATGTGTGTAAAGTGTTCAAAATTCAACAATAAATTGAACAGTGGCGTAGCTGGAGACCATGTTGCCTAGGGCGGTGAAAAATCTGAGTCCCCCAACCTACAAAAAAAAAAAGAAAAAACCTACCTGGTAGCTGTTAGCATGGACAGCAGTTATAATTTTTTTTATTGCAATTGATACGTATAACTAGGGTGACCATCCGTCCCGGGTTTTCCGGGATTGTCCCGGTTGTCAGTCAATTGTCCCGGTTGTCAGTCAATTGTCCCGGTGTCCCGAAAACTGTTCTCGGAACGCCCGATTGTCTCGGTTTTCGAATCTCTTTGCTTTTCCCTTTGAATTTGGGATGTGAGGACTTTTTTTTTTTTGCTCTTATCTTTAAATTTGTGGAGGGAAGGACCTTTTTTTTTGCTCTACACTTGGATCTGGGAGGAAACAAAGACCTTATATTTTTTCCTGTGTCCCGGTTTCCCTTCACTGAAATCTGGTCACCTTACGTATAACTGATCTTATATGGACAAAAAAAAAAGAGACATTTATATTGAAATTATTATTTATTTATGAAATGAAAAATTTTAAGTGTCTAAAATGCTGCCTTTCTCGCCTTTTTCTTTGAAAAATCTTCAATTACTTCATTAAAGTTGATTTTGTCCGTTATATCATTTTCTATGGATAAAATTGCCAAATTTTTTTAATCGCATAGAACTCATAGTTGATCTTAAAATATGTTTTATTACTTTTAATTTTGAAAAACTTCTCTCGCAACTAGCCAGTGAGCCTGTGATTGTGTTGGGCACTCGCTCCCAACACAACAACACTGCACAACAGTTGAACCCTCCTAACCCCGGGGCGGTACCTTTGTTACGAAGCACCGCCAAAACAAAACCATAAAGATGCACATGAACGAATATTAATGAAAACAATAAAATAAAAATTCTTATCCCATTCTTTGAACTAGAATATAAAATTACAAGAGCAATTCGTTTTATAGAACTAATATGATTAAAATTTTTATAATTTAAAGTGATTCACAAAAAAAAAAAATACATTACTGGCGCCCCTAAATAGCTGGGGAGGGGCGGACCGCCCCCCCACATAGCTACGCCACTGGAACAATTTATTGACGAAAAAATCGATCAATTTATTTTGAAAATAGAACAAGTTCTATTTTTCATAATTTTTTTGGGGAATTCTAGGTATATTTTTATCTGTTTAGTTATTGCCAACTGTTTAGCTGTAGCATAACCAAGAAATATATAGATTATGTGTTTCATTTTCAAATGTGACAAATCCGCAAACGTTCTAATTCATTATCATCTAGGTTATTTCTTTTGTTTTTATTCACAGCTCGTAATTTTGTGAAGATTTTTTCAATATTTTCATTTTGATAAATATGTCAACATGTTATACAACTCCATACAACTACCTTGATATCTACTTTCAGTTTTTAATTCAGCAACCCCAAGATATCCTACTTACTAAAAAATCCTTGACAACTAAATTGTTTTTTTTTGTTGAGCTGCGTAATATGTTAGTAGGAAGCGGCCTTTACAGCTACATCAGCAGGTTCATAGTCTCTAATCCAACATTTTCCAGTATCTGAGATCAACTTGTCATCCAGATCATGAAATCATAAAGAAAATAATATGTTGGACATGTGATAAACAAGAACAACTCTTGAGTGGAAATGTTTCTGTGTGAAATCCACTAGAACTGAGATGGCAGGAAGCAAATTGTGGCTTACCATAATGATAGCCAACTTTCGAAATAGATAAGACAAAAGAAAAGAAGGATAAAATAGCTTAATGGTTGTAGATTTATTTTAAATATATCCCAATGTATTTTCCGCCCATATATTTTTTCTTGCCTTGTCAGAATGCCACGTTCTTGTAAAAACCACCAGGCTGTAACTCTCTTGTGTATCTATGCAAAATTATTCACATTTTTTTATAGTTATTGTCAGATCTACGTACAAGATTTTCCCAAGGGTGGCTAAGCTCTTAAACAGAAGTTCTCAACCTTTATAACCAACTAAAAATGACGCCTGAATTCTACTATTCTTCTACTATTTGTTTCTCTGTTTCTCTTTCTCTCGGATGGATATATATATATATATATATATATATATATATATATATATATATATATATATATATATATATATATGGATACCAGGATATGTCTAATTGGAAATAAAAGTTATGTAATTATAAATATAGATCAGTGGAATAAATACAGATCAGTGAAAATCGTTCAGTTTGCTGAGCCGGCTCATTGATCCGGCTCAGTGATCCGGCTCAGTATTCCGACTAAGTAAACATGTTCCCGAGACACAGGTCGGTCAGTTGTCGGTCGTTCGTTCAATACGGTTGTTGGTTTGCAATATGTAGGTAGAACGTCGCTCAACCGGCTCTTGCATTATCTGTACAAGTTAAATAAATAAAAATCTATAGAAGTGAATTATCTAACATTTTTGCCGAGTTTATAGTAAGCAAACAATTCACTTTATGTAGCTACTGTATTTTAAACCAGATGTGTTCAGTTTATGACGATGTTTATTGCACTTATAAATCGGACATCTGGGATTTGGGCAATATTTTTAATATTTTTATATAGTATGGTTGTAAGAAAGTACAGACTAATACCCTTTTCACACTAGAACTTTAAGATCGGATGTTAAAGTGAATGTATCTTTAAACGCTAATGTGAAACCGTATGGCCTCGTCTAAATACAAGCGATGTTTAAGACAGAGATCTGCGTCTTAAACTTCGTCCGCATTGCCTACTTAATTTCTATTATAAAAAAATACTCCTTGAATTTGTGCTGTCAACATTTTATATTATCATAAACAAGAGTACTGTATTATATCGACGTTATAAGAAGTTTATACTTATTGTTATAATAAAATTATTTATTTTAATAATGTGTTTAATAAAATACAGAGCTACAATAATTAAGATAAAATGTATCGACTTACATGCTAATACAGGTGTAATGTATTCTTTATTGTAGTGTCTTTATTGTAGAATGAAATGAAATATCCTTATTTGTTTATAATAATTCAAAATGTGCGTCTGCGCAGACAGTTCAAAACTGATAATTTCATGACGGTAACTTAAGGACAAAATTACTGCAGCTGATAACAGCACCAGAGATTTAAACATCAATTGTGAAAGTATACCGATCTTAAACATCGGTGAACTTTAAGTTCACTCGTCTTAAAGATCTAGTGTGAAAAGGGTATAAGCTTATTAGTTTCAAAGCGACTGCCCTACAAATTGATGACAAAATACACTTTATGATAATACATTACAAGCCGAGTTCTCGCGAAGTTCAACATGACATCGATCCAGATCCGGATCACTCCGGTCACTGCTCACAATCACCCGATCAATCGTATCCTTGAATCTTGAAACTATGCAGTGAGCTGTGAGCCGGCTCATTTCAATTTGGTAAACCGTGTCACTTGGGTTAGGGTACAGAACTGGCTCAGTGTGCCGGTTCGTTCATGAACGAACCATCTTTAATCGACGCATGTTTGCCTACAATGCGGTAAATTGTAGCTATTCTAATCTATGATTTATTTATATTTTAAAATGAAAAATGTTTGAGTAATTATTTATAGTTAATAAGAGTTCCAATTCTATTTTTTTAGCAATAAATTTTACTTTAAAGAGGCGTTAGTACAGCAGGGCTTAGAAGTTCTACTATACTACTGTGCTTATCGTCACATTTCGAAACTATCATCGAAATATCAGTGCTACCACTGTTTGAATACCACTGTTGGTTATTACCATAAGAAACCAGTGATACTGTGCTCTCCACAAAATTTCATGGATTTGTCGATAAAGTACCGTACAGAATTATTTTTAGAGGTGTCTAACCCCTGCACTTTTTGATGAGGAAGAATATTTTAGATGAAAGAAATATAAAAATATTAGATACGGAAAATGATAAAATTAATGAACAGGATTTTATTTTCATTAGAATAAAAGGTTCTTTTCCATGAAATAGAGTAGCATTAGCTGCGTTTGAGACTTCTTTGAAAGAGTAATCTCAGCTCTGAGACTCAAATTTTTTTGAGTAAGATTAATCTGATCTCTATGAGTCTGAGACTTCTTTGAAATACAGAGATCTTCAAAAAAAGGTCCTCACCTCCCAAATCCAAGTGAAGAGCAAAAAAAAAGGTCCTCACCTCCCAAATCCAAGTGAAGAGCAAAAAAAAGGTCCTCACCTCCCAAATCCAAGTGAAGAGCAAAAAAAAAGGTCCTCACCTCCCAAATCCAAGTGAAGAGCAAAAAAAAAAGGTCCTCACCTCCCAAATCCAAGTGAAGAGCAAAAAAAAAGGTCCTCACCTCCCAAATCCAAGTGAAGAGCAAAAAAAAAAGTCCTCACCTCCCAAATCCAAGTGAAGAGCAAAAAAAACAAGGTCCTCACCTCCCAAATCCAAGTGAAGAGCAAAAAAAAAAGTCCTCACCTCCCAAATCCAAGTGAAGAGCAAAAAAAAAAAGTCCTCACCTCCCAAATCCAAGTGAAGAGCAAAAAAAACAAGGTCCTCACCTCCCAAATCCAAGTGAAGAGCAAAAAAAAAAAGTCCTCACCTCCCAAATCCAAGTGAAGAGCAAAAAAAAAAAAAGGTCCTCACCTCCCAAATCCAAGTGAAGAGCAAAAAAAAAGGTCCTCACCTCCCAAATCCAAGTGAAGAGCAAAAAAAAAAAGTCCTCACCTCCCAAATCCAAGTGAAGAGCAAAAAAAACAAGGTCCTCACCTCCCAAATCCAAGTGAAGAGCAAAAAAAAAAGGTCCTCACCTCCCAAATCCAAGTGAAGAGCAAAAAATAAAAAAGGTCCTCACTTCCCAAATCCAAGTGAAGAGCAAAAAAAAAGGTCCTCACCGCCCAAATCCAAGTGAAGAGCAAAAAAAAAGGTCCTCACCTCCCAAATCCAAGTGAAGAGCAAAAAATAAAAAAGGTCCTCACCTCCCAAATCCAAGCGAAGAGCAAAAAAAAAGGTCCTCACCTCCCAAATCCAAGTGAAGAGCAAAAAAAAAAAGTTCCTCATTTTCTCAAATACAAGTTACATTGCGGGACGAATGGTCACCCTATTCAAAGTGGAAGGGTTCGTTGGGCCCTTGAAAATTACGGGCCCAAGACAATTGTCTTTTTTGTCTTTGCGAAAGTACGTCACTGTCTCAGCCATAAGCCAAAGCCAATTTTGAAACAACCATCTCAGGTCTGTGAATCTGAATCAACTACTAATGTAAAATAGTAGCAATAATTTTGAAATCCCCAGTTGATAGACGATTTTTGTAGTGAACCGCATAACTAAAATACATAAATAATGATGTTAGCGTAATAAAGAGCATATTATAATTGGTAAATTTGCAGATGTACAGGGTGTGTAGCAATTGAATGTGGTGTTGTTTATAAATGTTTAACAACTGCCATTATAGTGCCGTAATTGAATGTGGCCCGCCATCATTTGTGAATGTTTTAACATACACGGCCATTATCTCAACTCACTGTCACTACAATAATTAATATCCACTTCATTTACCACCAAATATACATACATTACATGGACGGAACAGTAAACACTGTAAAAATTACCAGGGGAGCTTTGGAATACTGTTGTAGCTCAGCAAAATCACTAATATTGCTGTGGTTATTTTTAATATTCTCTGTTTTAAACTCAAAATCATAACAGACTCATTAAGTACCGTTGAATCCATAAAACAAATACGAGCCCTGTCCACTTTCAGTTGGCCCAGCTATGAAATGTTCAGTTTCTTTAGAAATTATTAAATAATAAGTAAAAGTAAATGCTGCTTTGTACATTTTTTGACAATCATATTAAAAGCAAAGGGGTCAAAATTTATTCCGTAATATTTAATTTGTGATTATAAAAATAAAATTCGTAAAACAAACGTATTTTTTGAGTTCATGTATTCTTGTACTGTATATAAAATAACTGGGTTTTTGCGGTAGCTATGCGTAATAGGCGTTGGAAAACAAAGTTTGTTTATTGACTGTGATGTATTAAAATTGTTAAGTCTAAATAATTTTAAAACATGGGCAGATGCAAAGCTATTGATGAAAAAATTCGGTTAATCATTGTGAACTTAGCAAGAACAGGAAAAACCAATTCCGAAATCGGAAAATTATTAGGTTAATCAAGATACAGTATTAGAAATATTGTAAAATTGTACAAAACAAGTTGTTCGGTTGCCCCAAAGCCCCTGTACGTGAAGAAAACTACACTGACGGACAATGACAAACGTGCATTGAAAAGAATTATTAAGGATAACAGACGTGCTAACTACAGTCAATTGAGTATACTGTGGAGCGATGTTGTTGGAAGACGTGTTTCAAGGTCTACATGTCATAAGGAAGCTAAAAAATTAGGATTTGGAACCTATAAGGTAATATTTTTTTAATCGAACTCTTAAATGTATATTTACAGAAATTTATAAAACATTTAAGGCCAAGGAAAAACCATTGTTGACGTCTAAGCAAAAGAAAAACAGGTTGAAATGGGCAAGAGAACATAAAATATGGAATTGTGAAAAGTGGAACAGCGTGCAATGGAGCGATGAGTCTAGGTTTGAAGTCGGTGTAGGGGACAACCGGAGCAGAGTTGTTCGTCAGAAACATGAAGCATATCATCCCAATTGCTTGAAAAGGAAGGTGAAATTTCCAGCATCTGTCATGGTGTGGGGTTCAATGTCTGCAAGAGGTGTAGGAAAACTTCACTTTATCGATGGCATTGTTAACACAGCCAAATATTTAAGTATTTTACAGGAGTCTCTGTTGCCAACTATGGAACATGCATTAATATCTGGGGGGGATTTTATTTTTCAACAAGATGGAGCCGCTTGCCATACGTCAAAAAAATCTTTGAAATGGTTCCGTGATCATTCTATTCCACTTTTAGAGTGGGTTTCAAGTAGCCCAGACTTATCCCCCATCGAGACACTTTGGCACGAAATGAAAAAACGATTGCGTATAACACCGGCTAGAACAATTCCAGAATTAAGACTAAAACTTCAAGAAATATGGGATAATTTTACTCTTCGACAATGCCAAGACCTTGTAGATACTACGACTAGAAGAATTAATGCCGTTATAAAAATGAAAGGTGACGTTACCCAGTGGTAACTTCTGAAATAGGTTTCCAAGTTAATGGCTTTCCAATGGAAATATTATTTTTCTCTTATTAATTTATTTTAATAGTTGTAAATGTTAATCGTAAATCGCTAAAATGTTGAATTGAAAATAAAATATTACTCAGATTTCATTGAATGATAACGCTAGATCACACACTGCACAAATGACTGTAGCAAAACTACAGGAATTGGAGTTGGAACTTCCTCCATACTCACCAGCCCTAGCCTCCACTGACTACCACTTCTTCCACAATTTGGACAACTGTTTAATAGGAAAACAGTTTAATTTCGACAATGCTATAAAACTGGCCTTCCAGGAATTCATTGACTCTCGTCCGCCAGGATTTTATACCACCAGCCTGAATAACCTGCCGCTTAAATGCCAAACGTGTATAGACAATATGGGTGCATACTTTGATGAATAAAATAATTCCTTATACTTGTAAGTTATCAACCAACTTTTTTTTCTACAAATTTCATCCTTGACGACCTAATAATAACAATAATATACTTATAACTGAAAAGATCGTTACAAAGAATTTCAAACATTAAACAGAAAATAATAAGTAGTTATAAAAACTGCAGCGTAATAAGATAAATATAATTTAAAATAGAATTTAATTTATTTCTTAAGAAATTATAATACAATATTTAAATAGTGTTTTTATTGAAGGAATAATGTAGCTGTTGGGTAATGTTAAGAAAACCGAATGAAAGATTCTCTTAATTAAAAGTTTAAAATGAAAGAACTAGCTCTGTTTTCATTCTATTTCTTTGTTTCGATTGAAAGTTATAGTAATTAAAACTGAATTGCCTTCTCTTCGAAACACCCTGTATAAGAGTTTCATTACGTTTTCAATGAGGATTAAGAATAACAATACTTCTTTATAAATTCTACACAAATTATTTAATTTTCTTCCAAGACTGTACTATTTTATGTTTTCTTTTTCTGAGCTTTTAACAAAGGATGATCTTTCACTAGACGATATATTTAAATTACAGCGTAATTATTGAGAAATATCCGTGGTTCTGAATCAGAAAACCGCGGCACCCATGAGGGACGTTAACTTCGTAAAATGAATACAGATATATATACAGGACCGACCGCCATCGTAAAGTACTTGTATAAAATACATTCTAGCAGCAGAGTAGAAATATCTTGGCCTAATATTTTCTAACAGAGATATTATTTATCATGACCATGGAAACGTTACATATAAGTATGAAAAAAATCAGCTGTGGCCACCACAGGACCGACCGCCATCATAAAGTACTTGAATAAAATTCATTCTAGCAGCAGAGTAGAAATAACTTGGCCTAATATTTTCTAACAGAGATATTCAGATCAATTCTGTAAAAATTTACTGTGTAATAACGTTACTACAACATAAAATATTATAAAAAGTATAATGGCTTTCATTCATGATAGTAACTGACCTTCTCATAGTGACGAATTTAGTTACAATTATCATAGTAACAGAGTTACAGAATTGGTTTGAATATTTAACATTGGCTTGGAAAGATTTAAAAAAGTATTATTCGAAATTTTTCGTTTTATCAAAAAACGTCTCAAATAAAAGTTATTAGTTATTGCATTTATAGCAACTTTTGTTAAATAATTTTTTTCGAAATATTTTTCTGTTGCTAAATATTCGCAAAAATCTTAAAATCAACACGAGTAAACTCCCATTTCTAGTCAACCGATTTTTACCAAAAGTTGATCAACTCGTGCCATAGATGTCAAAAGCTTAAATATGCAGTTTCATAAAAATTCTTTTAGCCGAATTTGCTCTACACGTGTACACAGACAGACAGACGGACGGACGGACAGACGGACGGACGGACAGACAGACCGACAGACATCATGTTAAAAATAGTCAACACCTCCAACATATATAAGGGAGGTATTGTGATCATACCGATTTTGACATTTCAAGATTTCGATGGATCTCCACGAATTGAGGTCCCTACATTACGTTTTGACTATTTTTAACATGATGTCTGTCGGTCTGTGTCTGTCTGGCTGTCTGTCGATCTGTGTACAAGTGCAGGACGAATTCGGCTAAAAGGATTTTTATGAAATTTCATATTTAATCTTTTGACATCAATGGCACGAGTTGATCAACTGTTGATAAAAATCAATTAACTATAAATGGGAGTTAATTTATGTCGGTTTTAAGATTTTTGCAAATATTTCACAACAGAGAAATATTTCGAAAAAATTTATTTGGCAAAAGTTGCTATAAAAGCAATAACTAACAACTTTTATTTGAGACATTTTTTAATAAAGCAGCGTAAATTAAACAAGTACTTTGTGATGGCGGTCGGTCCTGTGGTGGCCATAGCTGATTTTTATATATAAGATCACAAAATCACAATAAAATTATTCTTATATTTTATTGTTACCACAATATTTATTTAGTTAAATATGAAAATATTTATTATTTATAATTAATTTTGAAATATTTAATTTAATTTTCAATCACAGGTCAATTTTAAGACCAATTAATGTTTTAATTTAATTTGTTATTGAGTGATATATAAAAATTTTTTCGTTCTGTATAAAATTACTTTTAGTAATTACAATTCAATTATGGCGCATTTCAATATTCTATGATCGTTGCAGCCTTGCAAAAACAACGACAAAATCAACAACTGTCAAATATACTCATTAATAGAAAATTCTGTAATATTCATAGACGTATGAAACACAAGAGAGCGTACATGATACAGTAATAACAGTAATACGACTCTAGAGAGTCTAAAGCTTGGTTTATACGAGAGCTAAAGTCTATTCCAAACGATTAGGCGGAACTAGATTTTCAAATCTAGTAATTTGTACAGATTGATTGAAGCTTTTGATCATTTTGTTCAGGAAAAGCCAACTAAAAATTCTAAAAGTTCTAAAAATTCCAGTTAGTTCCGCCTAATCGTTTGGAATAGCCTGTACCTTTTAAATTTTTACAAAAACAAAGAAAGATTTTTTTTGTTTTTTTTGGAACAAACATTTTTTTTGCTTTTCTAAATATTCGCCTTTAAGATTTATACACTTTTGCATGCTTCAAACCAATTCTCGAAACATTTTTTCCACTCTAAAGTTGGTATCTCAAAAACATGGTTTTCGAAGGCTTCAACAGTTCTTGAGGTGATGAAAATCGCTGTCCACGCACTTTTTGTTTGACATTGGGGAACAAAAAAAAGTTAGCAGGTAAAGTCATTATTTCTAATTTCATGAAGATCTCACGACAGTCAGCTCTAAAAGAAGCACCAGCTATGACCTTAACAACTTTGCGTTGAAGAGCGAAAATTCTATGGGCTGCTGGTGAGTGTCCTCAGACAAGAATGCCGTAGTTCAGGTGTGGATCTCCACGAATTGAGGTCCCTACATAACGTTTTGACTATTTTTAACATGATGTCTGTCAGTCTGTGTCTGTCTGGCTGTAGAAATTGAATAACAAAAAGTAAGTCATTAGCACGACTTTTTGGCAAACTTCTGCTTTCAAATTGCGAATTAAAAATACTGTAGACCTTAGTTTTCACAGTGCTGATCCCAGCGAAGTTGTGGGTCGATGTGGATACCAAGAAACTTGACGTACGGGGGGTTTGAAAAATCGTGTTTCTTGGTGGAAATCATCATTGATTCGGTTTTGCCAGTATTTAAAGTTAATTTATTTCTACTATATGCAAGTGAGACACTCATATTGTCAAAGAAAGAGGAAGAAGAACTCAGAATAGCTGAAAGGAAGATATTAAGAGCAGCTCTTGGTCCAGTAAAAATTGGCGAGAACGAATATAGGCAGAGAATGAACCATGAGATATTAGAAGTACTGGAAGGGAGCGATGTTATAAGGGGTACATTCGATTTGACGCTCCGAGCGTTCCGAGCACGCTCTGTACACTCAAACGTGTTCGATTTGACGCTCGGAGTACACTCAATTGCATTCGTTTTGCGATCGAGCGAGCATTTAGAGTGCGCTCTATGTGTTCGGGGTTTTAAGACCGAGCATATGGAGTATGACGTAAAAAAGTGGGGGAACGGCGGGAAAGAAATGAAAGTTTAAAATTAAATTATAAATAAAATAAAAATAATAGCCTTAGACAAATAACAATAGACAAATAATATTGTTATTTGTCTATGGCTACAGAGTACGGTCATTTTATGTATTTGTGACGTTCTGTAAACAGCAAAAAAATTATTAAAATACACCGTGCATAAAATTAAAATGGAAAAAATTCATTAAATTAATTCATTAATTATTATTTAATTTTTAATTAATTTTATTTCTTCATCATTGAAAAAAATCAAGGAAAAACCGAGGTGTATAATTTTGATTCATGACTGACGTGAACTAATCTGACAGTAAAACCACCGCCTAAAATTGTAGGGTTAGATTTTAAGAACATTACGTCACAAGAACGCTCGCTCCGTGTTCGAGTTGCTGCGCTCCGTTCGTGCTCTATTCATGACGTCACCATCAACTGTTCGCTCAGCGCTCGCTCTACTCTGTACAACTCGAATGCACCCAAGGAAAATTAAGCAACAGCGAGTAAGATGGCTTGGACATGTATGGCGAGGAGAAGAAACGTCTATAGCTTATTCAGCGTTGCAGTGGGAAAAGAAAACGGGGAAGACCTAAGCTAAAATGGTTGCAAGAAGTAGAAGATCTGAAAAGGGCCGGAATTACGAGATGGAGAAATAAAGTTAGAAACAGACAACTTTGGAGAGAGATCACAAAGAAGATTTAATGCGAGATATAGGAATTGATCCATCCTGAAATAGGATTTAGAAAGCCCAAAGGGCGGCGTAACCCCGTAGGGGTGTTTAGCCATTTATTATTATTATTATTCCTATCAAACCAAGATGCAGCGTGTTCTACCACAGATTTACTCTCTTTTCCATGGCCTACCTGATTTACAGATTCTCAATAATTCTAGCTGCTGTTTTAACAGCTCAAAATCAAGCCAAATCGAAAATATTCTAATAAAGTGTTTTACCAACCATTGATATTCAAAATATTCCCAACCCACTATGCTGTCAGGTGTATTGTACTCTCCATAGATTATAACGTTTATATTTCGCGTGAATATCGTTTGCACGGTTAGTATCGTCAATTGAAAACCGGTGTATTGTAGTAATTGAAAATAAATTTGGTGGTAGCACTATAATACAAAAGCGCTTCCTATATTGTATTGTAATCCCTATATTAATTTCTAAATATAGATTTATTATGCATATTATGGTTTAATTATATTCTGTAATCTTTCAACTAAATAATAAAGTTATCTATCGTTTTATCTATCGAGTATCTCCACATTTAAGGCGTCAAACGCTCAGAAAACGCGCATACCTGTGAAGATTAATCTGTTTAGAAATATAAAAATAAAAACACTATGGTCTATTTCAAAGTAGAAAAATGTGTGTAAGAAGATAGGAGCTGTTTGTCCTTGCTTCGGATTGGTTTAGATCGTCATCCCTATTACACTGTAAAAATATTGTTTTTAGTCCAAGTTGACAGATGTTCAGTGTCGTACATTGGAAATATACAGTCTGTTCCAAACGGTTAAGCGGAACTAGATTTTGCAATCTAGTTACTTTCATCGTTTAAATCGTGCTTTTCGGTCGTTTTGTTTAAGCTTTGTAAATCATACTTACAATTAACATTTTTTGGTTAAGGTTAATATCATTTTAAAATGTCATTTTCTATATATTTTGATATTTTGTGCATTCTTAATACAAATTTCCCATTTATTTATTTTTTTGTCATTAAAATTTGTAAAAAAAAATAATTTAATTTTGACATGTCATTCGTTTCTATGGTTTCATTGTTGGAATTTTTAATTTTGACATTCCAACGTGAAAAATGAAATAACCCCAGCAAGGTCTCTTCTCGTGACAACCTAAAAGAACGAAAATCCCATTTAGTTCCGCTTAACCGTTTGGAACAGACTGTATATTATTTATATTATTTAATTTTTCTCATATATTTTGTTATTATTTACATATTTAGACTTTTATTTATATTCTTGGCGTAGATTTTATGGAGAAAATTCTCCATGTACAGTCTGTTCCAAACGGTTAAGCGGAACTAAATGGGAATTTAGTTCTTTTAGGTTGTCACGAGAAGGGACCTTGCTTGGGTTATTTCATTTTTCACATTGGGATGTCAAAATTTAAAATTCCAGCAATGAAACCATGGAAACGAATGACATATGTCAAAATTAAATATTTTTTTTAGATATTTTAATGACAAAAAAATAAATAAATGGGAAATTTGTATTAAGAATGACACAAATCAAAATATAAAGAAAATGACATTTTAAAATGATATTAACCTTAACCAAAAAATGTTTATTGTAAGTATGATTTACAAAGCTTAAACAAAACAGCCGAAAGGCACGATTTAAACGATGAAAGTAACTAGATAGCAAAATCTAGTTCCGCTTAACCGTTTGGCACAGACTGTATATTGTTTGTTTTATTGCTTTGTTTAAACTCTTTTAGCCAAATCTCTCTTTTTATATATAGTACATAATTTTTGAAATTAATATTTTTTTAACTTTTTCAAATTTCACATTTAACTAAATTTATGTCGTATAAATAACGTAAGTGTATTATCTGCCTTGTTTATATCAATATCTTATTAACCATTTTTATATTAAAAAAAAAAAAATCACTTGCTAACCCAGTTGCTACGCCCATGCCCTAGTTGTAACTTATTTTAAATTTCCCGCTATACTGTATTTGATCAGTGTAAATCGTACTCGGTTCGCAGCGCTATCTACTTTTTTCTACTTTGAAATAGACCATAGGTTAAGTTTCACAAATTCTTTAATATAAGCCGCTCACTTTTGTAAGAACAAACTAAGAAGGAATTTTGTTTTCACTAGTTTGCATCTTTGAAGCTGTATGTCATGTTGGTATTAAAAAATATCACTTTTTTAAAATGCCGCTCCGTTTGACATATGTCATAATGAAAAATAATATCTTAATTATAATGATCATAACCTTATCAACCTAAAGTCGGTTTTACAGCGTAAGGAATATTTTTAATTGACATTTAAAGTCAGTAACACACCATAAAAGTAACCAAAATAACCAGATCTAGTGTGTTCTTACAAAAGTGAACTGCTTATACTCGATACGTATTTCGGCTATGAAGCCATTTTCAAGAGTTTCTTACAAACTAACAAATACAAAAATTATTTTCTATTATATAGTTATTCAGGTATATATTTATGGCTGAAAGCAGATCAAGGATCAATATATCATATTCTAATTTTCAGTAAAGGACTATTGTATAATATTAGTTGCTCGTTCATTAAGGGGAACTCCCGATTATAAATTTTTGTGAATTTCCAAATGTTCAAATAAGGTAAGTTTCTGGTTACTGTTGTTAATGTAAATGACCGAACAATCTTCTATTTCATAATTGTGGTTATTAGTGATGAGGTGTTTTGCAACGTTTGAGGAATCGCAGTTGGTTTGAAAATAAAATAGATCACAACATTCGTTACGTATTAATTTCCAGAGCTGTGAACGCTGTCATTTAACGTTTACTAAACTTATCCACAATGCACAGTGAACATTCAAATAATTTAAAGAGCTTTGAACTCAGCTTTACACTAAACTGATTGTTTTTAGCTAAAAGACGTAAATTTATCCATAAGAAACAGTGCATATTATCTGTCTCAATTTGTAATACGAAACTAAGAGGAAAATTTCATTTTTTATGTTGTCTATTTAAAATATCACCTTAGGGTGGTACTGCTGAAACGGCACCTTTAAAAACATTTGACAATTCATATTTGACATTAAATTATATATCAAGTTATTTTTTTAATTGAAAAGTATTTTTATATAAGCTGTTCACTTTTGTAAGAACACACTAGATCTGGTTATTTTGGTTACTTTTATAGTGTGTTACTGACTTTAAATGTCAATTAAAAATATTCCTTACGATGTAAAACCGACTTTAGGTTGATAAGGTTATGATCATTATAATTAAGATATCATTTTTCATTATGACATATGTCAAATGGATCGACATTTTAAAAAAGTGACATCTTTTAATACCAACATGACATACTGCTTCAAAGGTGCAAACTATTGAAAACAAAATTCCCTCTTAGTTTGTTCTTACAAAACTGAACGGCTTATACAACCAAAATAAGAAAATAACATCAGAAAATATGCATAAGAGACAACAATCAGATAAATATACAAAAAAGCACATATATAACGCTTATGGAAAACTTTTAGAAAAAAATGGAACAAAATTAAAAAGAAGCTATGATAAATTATTATTATATAATATGTATTTTTGTTTTTTATATTTTATCACGATATTTCATTGATAATCGTAATATTTTTTTACTATTATACGAGTAATAATCGAAAGTTTGATGAAATAAATATTAATATATACATTCAAAATATTTGACGTCAATTTAGTAAAAACCTCAATATGATAAAACTTAACCATACTTTTGAAAGCCAGATTTACAAGTTCAAATGATTCTACAAAAGTCTATTTACACCACAACAGTCACTAAAGTAACCAGATATAGTTTCGTATTACAAATTGAGACAGATTATAGTTAACTAATTTTAGGGCTGTGAACAGTTTTACAGAATTAAACAATTAATAGAGATACATATGAAACCCTTCAAAAGGACCAAACACTGTTGTCCGTTGATCGGAACAAATCAAGTATCTTTTTAATAGAATAACGCGTCGAGAGAGAAGCATCAATAACGATTTGAAACAAAACGAATCTTTGTAAAAACAGAATCGATTCGCGTTGATTGTATTTTCTATCCCTAGGGAACATGCCAGTAGTAGCCGCTGGTTTTAGGGATATAAGGGGACGTGTCCGTAATGGGAAATCCCAGGATTAGCCTCAAACAATTGCAAGAATTTGTATTGCCTGATTCTCGAGTTGAATTTCAAAAGATTCCTCTTTATTTTGAAACGGTTCACTTAATGAATCTCACCTGTGTTCTACACAAATATTTGTAAAGTGTATAGGGGAAAATTTTTAAGATCGTAGCGCCACGCGGATTTTTTTGAAACCATTCTAAATCAGATACCACTTGACATTTACTAGTAAATAATAGCGAAAAGTGTATCAAAAAAAGACAAAAAATAAATAATTGTTTGGGATTTTCTGATTTTGTGAAGTGACATTACTTGTAAACATCTAAAATACTACATTTTGTGATCTGGTTTTAAGTTATGGCGGTTTTCCATTGTCGATTATTTTAACTATATTGGGGGAAATAATAATTCCCGTGTTGTTTACCAAGGGGTAGAAATCTACAATGCTGGGCATATAATATTGTGTGGAGTCACTGAAAAAAACAGAGAGTTCATAAAGATTTATGCATTAGGCCTACAAACTTGTGCATTACAAACCCACACACAATAACAGGAATTTTCAAGATATGCGATAATAAATACAAAATTGAAAATATTTTTTGTAGTCACTATCATTAAAATGTAATGAGCAAACTTTGATACAAGGGCTCACTTTTTTTCCAATTTTTAAATTGTTTATCTAAACATCGCGTCGATTCCTAACCTCTTGCTTTCCCAATTTTGTTTCGAACCATACGGTGTCTGATATTAGTGGAAACAAATGAAACGATATTTCCGGGTTTCTTCTTTTCAATGAATTGCAAATAGGCACACAACAATATGTATTATACATTTTTCAATGATTATAATAAAACTTTAAAAACAAACTTCATACAAAACCAATACACAAAACGAAATGTTATCTGATGTACACAAGTTCATGAAACGCTCACCAGATGGTAGGGTGCTTAGCTGCAAATCCCTATAAGCAAAATACTACGCATAAAAAGTGTATTCTTGGGCTTTTTCTTTTCTCGAACAAAGAGGTGTTTCTAAGAGTTGAAGTAAGAAGATTTCTGCTTCAAAATATAAATAAAAGACGAGCTAGCCTGATGAGATACATTTTATGACATGAAGGCTGAATTGCTGAAAATAATCGTGGAAGGTTGGTAAAAGGAACAAATCCTAAAAAAATTGATGTGAAGTGTGAATTTTCACACATTTCAGAGTTTTGTAAGTATTTAATAAGTGTAACAAGCCAACATAATACTGAATGTCTACCATATGTCAGTTTTTTGATAATCACTTTTCTTCGTTATTTGACAAAAAAACCAGCTTCTTTTTCTGCATTTGCTTCGTATTCAAGTCTTCATTAGATTAAAAAGAAATATATTGATAAATGGCCTTTTTTTTTTCAATAAACGTATTTCTCACTATTAACAGTGTGTTATTTGATTTATAAGTATTATTTAGTTTAAAAAGAGATCTCTCACGCACTTTTTTTAGATCTAGTTAAGATCTAAATTTTTACCGACCGCCAACATATATAAGGGAGGTATTGTGACCATACCGATTTTAACATTTCGAGATTTTGATGGATCTCCACGAATTGAGGTCCCTACATAACGTTTTGACTATTTTTAGCATGATATCTGTCGGTCTGTCTATCCGTCCGTCTGTCCGTCTGTCCGTCTGTCCGTCCGTCTGACCGTCCGTCTGTCCGTCCGTCTGTCCGTCCGTCTGTCCGTCTGTCCGTCGGTCTGTCCGTCTGTGTACACGTGCAGAGCAAATCGGCTAAAAGGATTTTTATGAAACTTCATATTTAAGCTTTTGACAGCAATGGCAGAGTTAATCAACTTTTGGTAAAAATCGATTTTTGCGAATATTTAACAACAGAAAAATATTTCGAAAAAATGTATAAAACAAAAGTTGATATAAAAGCAATAACTAACAACTTTTGTTTGAGAGATTTTATGATTAAACGAAAAAAATTTGAAAAATTTTTCGAAATTTTTTTAAGTATCTATTTTTTAATACTTATATGTAACGTTTCCATGGTTATGATAAATAATATCTCTGTTAGAAAATATTAGGCCAAGTTATTTGTACTCTGCTGCTAGAATGTATTTTATACAAGTACTTTGTGATGGCGATCGGTCCTGTGGTGGCCACAGCTGATTTTTTATATTGAATTTGTAATCTATACTGTTAACTCTGCTTAATAAGTGTATTTTATGTAATAACATTGAATCTATCAAAATAAACCAAACAGGTACTTAATAAATTTGTGTAAACAGAAGTAGCAAGTTAGTTTAGTAAACTACCCTAACATTTTCATAAATAGTAATATTATCTTCAGGAAATAGAAGTAGAGTTGGCCAGCGAAGCGCATACGTTCCGAGCTAAACCGCTCAGACAGTATGAGAAAGTGGATATTTCACAGTTTCTGCCACACCGGAAATGAGAAATTGTTTTTTAAATTCTAAAAAGAGGTATTTTAAAGAGACCTAACAGTCCTTTTGTTATTTCGGGGATAAATGGGATTACTAAACGGTCACATAAAAGGTAAAATGAGAAAGAAAATCAAAGAAATACCCAAAGGAAAGTACCCAGTGTACTCCAACATGTCTTACTGCAACTGAAAATATCAATATATCAATAATGAAAAGTATGTTCTTGATGAATTTTTTAAATAAAAATTCTTGTTTAATACTCTTCATAAATTTATTGTGAAATAATTAGAGAGACGTTTTGATTGGGTACCCAATCATCTTCAGTATAAAAATAAGGTTCACAAATTGAAATATAGAATACCGACCGGCGTAGCGTTGTGGTAACACATCTGCTCTGCGTTGCGAAGGTCTCGGATTCGAATCCTGTTCAGGCATGGAAATTTTCTCAAATATAAATTGTCCTGGCTAATTGCCACAGCAGCAAAGGCCATAAAATTAAAAAAAAAAAAATATAAGGAATTATTTTATTCATCAAAGTATGCACCCATATTGTTTATACACTTTTGCCATTTACGCGGCAGGTTGTTCAGGCCGGTGATATAAAACCTGGCGGACGAGAGTCAATGAATTCTTGGAAGGCCAGTTTTACAACATTGTCGGAATTAAACTATTTTCCTATTAAAAAGTTTTTTTTTGTCCAAATTGCGGAAGAAGTGGTAGTTTGGTGAGTATGGAGGATGATGAAGTTCCAACTCCAATTCCTGTAGTTTTGCCACAGTCATTTGTGCAGTGTGTGGTCTAGCGTTATCATGCAATAAGATAGGAGTCGATCTGTTGACCAATCTTTTCCAAAGTTTTTGCATCATTTCGTCCAGTTGGTTGCAGTATATTTCTGCTGTAATCGGTGAGCCAGATTTTTTTTTTTTTTTTTTGTTTTTAAGTAACCTGTACATAATTTGGCGAACCAATTTGATATTGTCTGCTGCGTAGTAACACTTGAGCCAAATACAGTATTAATATTTCACGCGGTCAGCGATGCCGTAGTTCCACGTTAGAACTCATACTTCATAATAGTGCGAATTTCCGACCGTTCCATTTTCAACAAAGTTATTTTAAAAAAGTGTTTGATATTTTTTAGAGCATACAATGATTTCTTTAAACAGGCGAGATGTGTAACATTCCAACAAAAAAACAGAACAGTAAAATATTAAGCCAATGTCAAATAATAAGCTGTTAAAGTTGGCAATAGTTAATAACTACAAATTTCATCCTTGACGACCTGGTAGAGATCTAAAACAAAAACAAAAATTGAAAATCTAAAATCAAAATGGCGCGAACTCCATTTTTTTTTTTAAACTTAATCTAAATAATTCGCGAAGATTTCGTCACAATAAAATTTAAATTAAATAATCCCAGCACTTTTTTCTGAATTTTCTTCGTTTCTAAGTCTTCATTAAATTAACAAAAAATATATTGATAAATGGATTAATTTTTTTTCAATATCAGAAATGTATTTCTCACTATTAATGTGTTATTTTTTCAGTATTTCACAACTATAAATGATTTGTTCGTCTTTGACACCTTAAAAATAAAAAACTAAAATAATTCAAACAATAGGTTGAATAGTAGGCGGATCTTAAACACATGAACTCGATTTTCAGCTGTTAAAATCTTTTTATTATATTTTTTATTTCAAAAAAGACAGACAGACACATCAATAACCTTCATGGGATAATGCCCACAAAACCTACAATGCCTAAAAAGCTCCCAAAAAATGTAATATATGAAATATTGCTTCTGTTATTTATAAATTTTAAAAAATAGCTTTTAGGTATAGACGATTTCTTTGATTTAAGCAGAATTAGATTTTCAAAGCTAGTAACTTTTACCGATGTTGCCAGTTCTTGCCTGAAGCTTTGGTATACAAGAAAGCTCAATAGTCACTCAATAAAGGTAGACGCATGATTTGCCATCATCATGAATCCCGACTGACAAAACCCTAGACTGCACACTATTCATTAAAATATTTAGTGTTCACTTTTCCAAAATATTGGTTTATATTTTCTAAATTTGAGTATCAAATTTTATATCTCTATAAAATGAAAATATTTTACTGTTACTAAAAATTGAAAAACAAAATAAACAATAAATTTATTCAGAATATCGATAGGACAATATTTCATGCATTATCAGACAGATGTTGGTTCCCAAATACAATTCATTCCAACTATCTTATACCGTGACATAAAACATAATACCACAAATGTAAAATATATATTGAATGTCATAGTAAACATAAACTGCCAGAGCTATCATTACTTTTGCAAAGAAATCTCCAACGCACAGAGTTAATATTGTTCTATTTCAAAGAAGTCTCAGATTCGCATAGCTGAGATTACTCTGTTTCAAGGAAGTCTTAGACCAGCATAGCTGATATTACTCTGTTTCAAAGAAGTCGTAGGCTAACATAGTTGATATTACTCCATATCAAAGAAGTTTGAGACTTACAGTATGAAATGCGTTTCAATAAATGCGTTTCTAATCAGTAGAGTCCGGCAAAAATATGCAACGGTACTTTAGTTAGGTGTTTTTCGATAAAAAGCGGCACATGTGTTATCTGTAGAAATAAAATGTAATTATCAGGTCTACAAGTATGAAATACGGATTTTTTTCAAACTTGCCGCGCAAACAGAGTGTATAGTTCAAAGTTTCAACACATATGGCGTTTTTTTAACTTATCATTAAGTGTCAAATGCGTATAGGTTATAATTTGAAAAGTGATCATATAGTTTTGTTTTACTGTGTTAAAAATGTCAAATTTTGTGCCAAATAAAGAGCATTCGCGGACAGTACTACTGTTTTGTTTTCGTTTGAAAAAAACTGATGCTGAATCATACCGACTGCTTCGAGAAGATTATGATGAATATGCTCCATCGCAAGATACGTGTGAACGATGGTTTCGGCGTTTCAAAAGTGGTGACTTTGATCTTACAGACAAAGAACATGGAAAACCTCCAAAAAAATATGAAGATACAAAATTGGAAACATTGCTACAGGAAGACGATAGTCAATCACAAAAACAACTAGCAGAGCAGTTAGGCGTTAGTCAGCAAGCTGTTTCCAATCGCCTACGAGAGATGGGTAAGATCCAGAAAGTCGGCAGATGGGTTCCACATGCATTGAATGAGAGGCAGATGGAAAAATGCAAAAACACTTGTGAAATTTTGCTTGCACGATACAAAAGAAAGTCTTTTTTGCATCGTATCATTACTGGCGATCAAAAATGGATTTATTTTGAAAATCCCAATCGCAAAAAATCATGGGTGAACCCAGGCTCACCATCCACATCAACTGCAAGACCGAATCGCTTTGGCAAAAAGACAATGCTCTGTACTTGGTGGGACCAAAAGGGTGTGGTCTATTATGAATTGTTAAAACCTGGTGAAACAGTTAATACCCAACGCTACCAACAACTGATCGAATTGAACCATTCGCTGCTCGTAAAACGACCATAATACGAAAGAAGACAGCACAAGGTAATCTTTCTTCACGATAACGCTCCATCACATAAGGCAAAAGCAGTTTGCAACACATTGGAGGCACTCAAGTGGGAAGTGCTACCCCATGCCGCTTAATCACCAGACTTGGCCCCTTCAGATTACCACTTGTCGCATCGATGGGTCACGCACTTGTCGAGCAGCACTTTTGTTCATATGAAAATGTGAAAGAATGGTTAGATGAATGGTTTGCGGGGAAAGGGGAAGAGTTCTACTGGCGAGGTATTCACAAATTGCCTGAAAGATGGGAAAAATGTTTAACTTCTAATGGAGCATAGTTTGAATAAATAAACTTTTACTGTTCTTTTGAGATTAATGTGTTTTATGTTTAAAAAAAATCCGCATTTCATACTTGTAGACCTGGTACTCTGTTTCAAAGAAGTCTCAGACTTCAAAACTGATTTCAGTGTTTCAGTGAAATATAAGACAATAAGAATAAAGATTTTCTGAAAACATTAATTAGCCAAACTTGATAAAACACATTAAAATTTTATTTTAAACAGTTGAACAAAAGAAATTATGGTATTGTTGCCAACATAAATGATAAAAAACTCCCGAAAACTTTGAGAGTCACATGGCTCCAGAACATAACTCATCTTGAAAAGAACAAAAAATAGCAGTGCTTGTAACTTAAACATAACATATGTTCCTAACGAAATAGACGCGATTTCACGAGTGTTCTGTAGGGGAAAAACTTTTATACAGTTGTCAGACCTGCTGAAAAAAAAAACTAGTTTTTTTGTAAAAGATTTAAGGGCGTTAAATGTTGTTTTAATATAATTTTAAATGAGGTTTTCATATGAGAAATAATTTAATTTAAAAATGAATAATTTACAAATTTTTTATAAGTCTGAAAATTGTTAAAGTAAACAGACCACGTATATTTTATACGGTGGTACTGTCTTAATACGAGGGTTGCTTCTTATATTTAGGGATTGCGCTAAACTAGTGCTGCCATCTGGCAACTGACGCTACTATCGTAAAGTTTGGCATTATGACGGTATACGTACTCAGAAAGTTTTAACGTACGAGGGCCATTTGTGTTGTTTACAGTAACTTGAAAAAATTCATCGCTAAAAATGGAATTAAATCGTGAACATTTTCGAGCGATTATTTTTTACTTTCGATCTGGACTAACTCAACAACAGTGCATCGATGAACTTAATTCGACTTTTGGCGATGAAGCACCATCCAGGACTAATGTTTATTGATGGTTTGCCGACTTCAGTCGTGGCCTAAAAATGGAATTAAATCGTGAACATTTTCGAGCGATTATTTTTACTTTCGATGTGGATTAATCCAACAACAGTGCATCGATGAACTTAATTCGACTTTTGGCGATGAAGCACCATCCAGGATTACAGTTTATCGATGGTTTGCGGACTTCAATCGTGACCGTAGTTCGCTTAAGGACGAATTTCGTGAAGATCATCCAAAATCGGTTCCGGAAAACATTGATGCTGTGCGTGAACTGATACTGCAAGATCGTCATGTGACTTATAGTGAGATTGAGGTATTCTTGGGCATTAGTGGGACCAGCAAACATTGGCCTCGGTTCCGGAAAATATTGATGCTGTGCGTGAACTGATACATCAAGATCGTCATGTGACTTATCGTGAGATTAAGGTATCCTTGGGCATTACTGGGACCAGCATACATTGACCTCGGTTCCGGAAAATGTTGATGCTGTGCGTGAACTGATACTGCAAGATCGTCATGTGACTTATCGTGAGATTAAGGTATCCTTGGGCATTAGTGGGACCAGCATACATGAACATTTGGTCGTCAAAGAGATTTTTCGCGTTGGATCCTACATAATTTGACAATCCTAGTGAAAAAAGCCTCAATCGGAGTGGAAAAAGTGCTTCGAAAATTGGTTCAAACACATGCAAAAGTGTATTGATCTTCATGGAGAATATTTTGCAAAACAATAAAGCCAGTTTTGTTGATAAATAATTGTTTTTGAGCTCAAATCCCGAAGTACAAAAGGCAACCCTCGTACGGGTGGGCCAAGGGAACCTGACGATTTTTGCATGAACATTACACAATGATTTCTCAAGACAAAATTTTTTTATTAACATACATTAATAGTTAATTATATGCCTTTTTAATTTTTAAAAATTATATCGATCAAGTGATGACCATTCTGCTCATAACATGTTTCAAGTCTGTTCATAAATTCTTGATGAATGCGGTCCAGTAGAGCTTCGTCAATCGCCCGGACTTCTGCACGAATGGCATCCTTTAGTTCATCCAATGTTCTGGGTTTGTTCTCGTTAACACGATGTTCCCGCTTGTTCGAAAGTCGTTGACCCATTTGAGAATTGTGTTTCGGCTTGGGATGCTTCCACGGCACCCAACATTAAACTCAATTCGAAACGCTCTTTGCGCCGCTATTACTGATTCACCGTTTTTGACAAACGCGTCATACACAAACACGATGTCTTATACCCCATTCAGCCATAATGTACACTAAACTGCACGAACTGACGGTTAGAATCAGTGTTGCCAGATGGTGAAAAAGAAAAAATCGTACCAACACTTCAAAATGATCGTATTTTCAAGAAAAAAATCGTACAAGCTATCGTATTTTTTAAAAAATAATCGTACAAAAAATTTACTGTGTAATTAATTTAAAAATTATTAGGTATATATTTTTCTATTGCACAATCATATCAGCAGAAAAAGATAAAAAATTTATAATACAGCAAAGTCCTTTTTATAAATTTTTATTGAATTAACAAAATACTTAGATAATAATTATATAACATTAACATATACATATATATATATATATATCACATTAATACCTATCACAAATATTTAAGTAGTTGAAAACTAAAAATCACAAGGTATTTTAATAAAATTAGAGTTCTCTCAGGGAAATACATATCTCTATATAAATACATTAATACAATAATATATTAATACATTAATACAATAATATATTAATACAGACAAGGCCGATTTCAATTTGTAGTACAGTCAGTGGCGCACCCAGGAATTTTTATTTGGGGGGGGGCGGTACGCAAAAAAAGTGAAGATATAAAAAAAAGCTCCTCGCTCCGATGACAAAAATACGAAAAGGTCCTCACTTGTAAAATACAAGTGATGAGCAAAAAAAGGTCTTCACTTGTAAAATACAAGTGATGAACAAAAAAAAAAGGTCCTCACTAGTAAAATACAAGTGATGAGAAAAAAAAGGTCCTCATCTCTACTTTTAAATCCATATCTATATATTTACCTAAGATCCATAATGCTAATTAAAATATTTGGTATTTCCATCCTTCTTGGAGCCCCGCCCCCCCCTGGGTGCGCCACTAAGTACAATACTCTTATACCCTTTTCACACTAGAACTTTAAGATCGGATGTTAAAGTGAATGTGTCTTTAAACGCTAATGTGAAAATGTATGACCTCGTTTAAATACAAGCGATCTTGAAGACAGAGATCTGCGTCTTAAACATCGTCCGCATTACCAACATAATTTATTTTATAAAAAAATACTCTTTGAATTTGTGCTGTCAACATTTTGTATTATCATAAACAAGAATACTGTATTATATCGACGTTATAAGAAGTTTATACTTATTGTTATAATAAAATTATTTATTTTAATAATGTGTTTAATAAAATACAGAGCTACAATAATTGAGATAAAATGTATCGACTTACATGTTAATACAGGTGTAATATATTCTTTATTGTAGTGTCTTTATTGTAGAATGAAATGAAATATCCATATTTGTTTATAATAATTCAAAATGTGCGTCTGCGCAGACAGTTCAAACTGGTAATTTCCTGACGGTAACTTAAGGACAAAATTACTGTAGCTGATGACAGCACCGGTGATTTAAACATGAAGTGTGAAAGCCAACCGATGTTAAACATCGGTGAACTTTAAGGAACTTAGGATATAACTAATGAGGAGTGAGCTTTATATTTTTGAATATTCGAATATGCCCGAGCATACCCGATCTTAGCGAGATAAACCATTCTATTTAAGAGCGCGTCGATTTGAAATCGGAGGGCTAAAATATTCAATATATTGCATTATATATTATTAATATTTAACTTACTAAAAATGTATATAAATAAATATGTTTCATCAATAAAAACATAAAAAAAAATCGTACATCTGATACCAAGAACTCGTACATCGTACACATGCAAAAATAATCGTACAAATACGATTTAAATCGTACATCTGGCAACACTGGTTAGAATTGCTACCCCCCCCTCCCTGCAGAGTACTACCCGTTTCAAAAACGTCAGGTTCCGTTGGCCCACTCTGTACCATGCGTACTTTATTATTCCTACTACTGAACCATAGATGGATACACTGTTTTCAATAAATTTAATGTTAACAATGAGTTAAATACATACATAACATACAGTATATTCAGTGATTTTATGTATTTTTGTGGACAAAGAGAAAAACTAACGAAATCTAAAAAGATTGGAACAGAATTCGTAAATGAAATTAATCGAAAAGCCAAGGAAATAAATATATTACGGTCAACATATCCATATTAATAAAGCGTAACTGATTCTGCCAACTTCTTTCTCTGTTTCTTATATTGTTTCTCCTTCTATCTACGTATTAATCCTGTTTTCTCTGTTGCCAGTTCCATATGTTCCTGAATCCATCTCGTTCTCTCTCATTGTTTCTCAGTCTCTAGATGTTTCTCTCTGTTCTGTTATCACTTTCAGTTGCCACAAACATACTGTTGCCCACTGTATTTAATCAAGCGTGTACTATCAAAGGACTCGCTCTGTTCCTTTAATAAACTAAGAATCCATATCCTGCCAGTGTTAACCGTTTCACTACAAGGACTTCAGGATTTGGATTATGAATTGATGAATAAGCAATTCACTCGAGAATTTATGCTTGGTCTATACGCTACGTCTTGTAAGTTTTACTTAATCAGTTAAGATGTATCAGTTAAAATGTTCCTGTGTGAAGAGGAACGAGGATGGATGTTTTAACTGAATTGAATGAAGACGGACAGTCTTCCAGAAAACTCCTCACCCTTCAACCAGGTGTAGGAGCTCGCCCTCTGGCATCGGCGATTAGCCTCGTTGAAGAAACAGGCCATTGTAAAATAAATAAAATTTAAAAAATGCCAAGACCAATTGTATTCATCATCAAAATTTCCAAAGTTAACGTTTCCCATTAAACTCACCAGAATATTGTTGTTTGAAAAATGTTACAATTTCAGTTATTTCAATGCTACAAAAGGTATTATAACAATGTATTCTTGAAAATGAAACACAAACATGTTTAAATGATACATACAAGGTAAAAGCATGCATGTACACATCCTAACAATACATTTATTTCACAATATAATAACTATAATTTTATAAAATTTCTCATTCATGTTACAAGTGTAATTTTTTAAACAATTTTTTTCATTACTTTTACAAAACATTTTTCTGTTATCAATGTCATACATTTCACAATATTGTACATATTATTTTGAAGAGAAGGCTTTACATCTAATTTTGACCTAAAATACGTACGTCTGAAGAATGGTTTCCAATTGACGTAGACGTAGAACGTAGAAATTAAACGCAGACCGTAGAACGTATATTTTGTTCCTTAGGTTTCCAATAGAATATCGTGCCACAACTCTTTAAGGGCGCATTCGAGTTGTACAGAGTAGAGCGAGCGCTGAGCGAACAGTTGATGGTGACGTCATGAATAGAGCACTAACGGAGCGAACGTTCTTGTGACGTATTGTTTATAAAATCTAACACTGCAATTTTAGGCGGAGTTTTTACTGTCAGATTAGTTCACGTCAGTCATGAATCAAAATTATATACCTCGGTTTTTCCTTGATTTTTTTTCAATGATGAAGAAATAAAATTAATTAAAAATTAAATAATAATTAATGAATTAAATTAATGAATTTTTTCCATTTTAATTTTATGTACGGTGTATTTTAATAATTCTTTTGCTGTTTACAGAACGTCACAAATACATAAAATAGCCGTACTCTGTAGCCATAGAGAAATAACAATATTATTTGTCTGTTATTATTTGTCTAAGGCTATTATTTTTATATTATTTATAATTTAATTTTAAACTTCCCCCACTTTTTTACGTCATACTCCATATGCTCGGTCTTAAAACCCCGAACACATAGAGCGCACTCTAAATGCTCGCTCGATCGCAAAACGAATGCAATTGAGTGTACTCCGACCGTCAAATCGAACACGTTTGAGTGTACAGAACGTGCTCGGAACGCTCGGAGCGTCAAATGTACCCTAAGTAAACCTCTTTATAAAAGAAGTTTCTTAAAAAGTGGCGAATAACATGTATTCGTCAAATAATATGGACGAAGATTTAGCAATGCTATCATTTTTACCGACCGTCAACATATATAAGGGAGGTATTGTGATCATACCAATTTTGACATTTCGAGATTTCGATAATTATTTATTTCCCTTATTTCAATACCGTGAACCCAACAAATGTTGACAGGTTCTATCCATCTACATACGACATATATAAAAATACTAGGGGCCTCAGCCCGGCTACGCCGTTCTTCTCCCCTACATCGTTAAAACTCGTTTTAATATAATAAGGCATTTTGTCGCACTTGTCGATTATAAAACTCGTCGCTCATCTTTTTTAACACTATTTTATGGAAATTCCCCCTGCAAATGTCTTAAGTTTTATCGTTAATTCACCTTAAATACTTAGTTTTCTTCTGTCAAGAAATACGTTCAAAATGTGAAATCTCGTCACATTTTAAATTGCAAAAAAATTGACAGCCGTCACCTTTTGAAATCTTGTAAGCATATTTTTGCCTCAAAATGATTAAATAATGGCCCAGATTATTTGAAAAATGTTTTCTGATGCCTCAAAATATTATCTCGCACGTCAAAAAAGCTATCTTGAACCATTATTACCACTTAACACTTTGATTAACCCTGAAATTTTTAATATATATAAATCTTTTTTTAACACTATTTTATTGAAATTCACCCTGCAAATGTCTTAAACTTTATCGTTAATTCACCTTAAATCCTTAATTAGTATTCTTCTGTCAAGAAACACGTTCAAAATGTGACATCTCGTCCCATTTTAAAATGCAAAAAATTTTACAGCTGTCACCTTTTGTAACCTTGTAAGCATATTTTTGCCTCAAAATGCTCAAATAATGGCCCAGATTCTTTGAAAAATGTTTTCTGATACCTCAAAATATTATCTCCCACGTCCAAAAAGCTATCCTGAACCATTATTACCATTTAACACTTTGATTCTCGCCGTAAATATTCTGGACCGGCCGTCTTGTATTAAGAATATTTTTGAATTATCGTCTGATAAAACCTGTCCGTGCCGATCAATGCTGACTTTGATTCGACACGGATTCGAGGAAACAATGCATGATTTTTAACAATAAAAATTAGTCAGTACCCCCTGTCGAAATAAAATTAAGCCTAAGCACTAAAAAAATATCACCCGGATAAGACGGCGGTTCATTTTCCTCTCTCCGCGTTACCGGAAAAATGTAGGTACACCAGAAGTTGAATAGAACATACATACCACACTTGTACAATATAATAGTAGATAGATGAATATTCTACGTGAACGTTTCTACGTCTACGTCCATCTACGTTTGATTGGAAACCATAGCATGCATTTCCCTATTACTTATTCACGTAGACGTAGGATTCTACGTCTACGTTCTTACCCAGTTCATCTAAATTTCTGTAATATACCAGTTGGTTTTTTTGGATTCTCTGGTTTTATGTACTGTTAACTGTTTCCCTGTTTGAAGACCGCTGTAATTAGCAAGTTCCCAACAGGTTTCAGGTACTGAATGAACTTTCAGACAAAACGCTTCCTTATTTTAAAATTACAACAAACAGCTAAAGAATTTATTAGAACGAAACCGTCTTTGATTCAAGACAAAAGTTCTAGAAATTTAATATCATTCGTTGAATATTGAATTACTGGTGTCATTTCTAAGAAGACCTCCACGGAAATGTGGGGAAATTACAATAAAGTATTCGATTTGTATTGATATGACTTGGAAAACTTCGGAAAAACTTTTTGAAAAGTTTACAATTAAATTTTAACTCTTGATTAAATCACATTTTGTAATTGCAGATTTGGAAAACTGCTTCAGAAAAGTTTTAGAATACTACTCAGAGTGTAATGAGACTGTAATTAATACATTCGTAAATGGAAGAATACCAGGAGCAACTGTACATAGTTTTAATGTTGGATCACGTTGTATAATTTATTTAGATACATAAAGTCATTTATATTATTTTTGTTGCCATTTAGGTTAGGTTTAACCTGTAATTATTGTTATATATTTCCATGTATTATAGATTATATACAGAAAAATATTTTGTTTAACACCCTCCCCCTTAGTGCTTCCATAGCGAACCAGTAGTAAAATTCTTTGAATCCCACCACTGGGCCCGGGCCTGAAATTATTTTAACCGGGGCCCGAACATGCTTTCGGCGCCTATGTCTACTTCTGCGCTAGTGAGACCGGAAAGTATATTAAGAAAACACAGATATTTCTTAAGGTTGTAATTTGAGGAAGACCAGTAAATTTCCTTTGTTAAGGAATCGGCTTCGATCTCATTTTTGTAATCTGAAATTCGATCCCTTCAATAGTATATTATCTCCTTCTATTCTGATTGTTCAAAGTCTTAGCGATGACAAGGCATTTAGATACCATCACCCTTGTTCCAAACTAACAAATGAAGGGGAAAATATTATTGGCCTCCTTAGTACAACTCTCTCTTTAATATCTCAGATAATAGACAATTTACTCTGAAATTTTCGTAGATAATTTTCATGTAGTTTTCTCAATTTTGTTAATCTGCAGAACTTTTTATTACTTTTAGGCCTTAGAACACATAATTACAATTTCCAGCCTATGTTCTTTGCTCTCAATAGAAGATATGGAATAAAATTCTTCAGACGGCGAAAAAAGGCTTTAGTGAAGTACTAAGTGGCTGTACGTAGTGCATTAATCCAAACAGTTATTGGTGTACCCTAAAAAATTAATACAATATAAGGTAATAATTAAAACAAAACCACTTATTTATTTTTTATAGTTTAATTTTTTATTAATTCTAGTTCAATTTATATTTAAGTCCTAATTGTACAGCATTCTTGCTTTATTTTTCTCTATTAGCGCAGCCTGGTATTTACTCTTATAATAAACTTTTATAATATGTTATTATTATTATTTTTTTAAATTGTTTCTTGCTTGTCTTTTTTTTTTTTGTTAGGATTGAAAGGTTCAGGATTAGCTTCTTGTTGCATTTCAGGTTTTGGTTCTGGTTCAACTTGATAAAAAATATGAACTAAAGCCAGTTCTGAATCAGTTAGGTAGGCAGGAGGTGGTTGTAAAATATATAGGCTAAAATACTGTCATCGACATATTCTCAATAATTTGTTGTTTCGAAAACTGTATTTTTCAAGAAACCAGCTCCTAAACAGATACTGAAGAGCGTACATTTAATTCACAAATGTTCTTTTTAGTTTGTTTATTATTATTTTTTTAAATTAGAATACAAATATTTAATTTGTTTTGTGTCTCTTCATGCAATTTGAGTTAAATTCATCTGTAATCTGGTACCAAATTTTCTTTCTTTTGAATTGTTCAATTATCACATTTTTGTCTTCAGTAATATGGGAATATCTAACAAATTTTAGGTTATGTTTTAAGAATAGTTTAAAAATATTTAGATTTCAAAAGAAATAAAAATATATGTATACTTACTTACCGACAATATCTAGAAAAATGTTTTTATCGGTGTTGGTAAAGTCTGGTGTTCGTGAATACATTTTTTTAGTTCGTTTTAAAACGTTTTAATTATTTACAGCTGATTACTGTCACTTGAAGTACAGTTCACATCAGGGGGGTGTTAATAGATAGGGAAAATTGGCAACACGAGTGACAAAGAGAGGTATATCGGACCTCTGCGGATCGGGCGGCGCAGAAGTCGAATTTTAGTCTTGTCATTTTAAAAATAATTATAACCTTACATTTCTTTCAAACGTTCGTAACGGTCAGTTGTGATATTTTTAAAATATTGTTTTGTAAGTGTTATAAACTGTGTTTAGACTAATAATGGTACTATCTGGACGTACAAAACATGGCTGTTGTGTGCCCGAATGTAACAATATGAATTTTCATAACGTTATTGATGGTGACTATACTAACAAACATTTTTTTGTATGCCCAAAAGTGCTGAAAGATAAAGTCTTTTGTTAAAGTCTTTTGAAAACATTAAGTCCTCGTAAACAATTATGTTACAATATAAATCGCAATCAGTGATCACAAATATGTAAGTTACGGCAAACTATTAAGAAAATGAAAACATCACATGTGGGTAAGTTAATGGAGACGAAAGCATTTCAGAATTTAATAAATTGTCTGAGCCCTACAGTTGCTTCATTTATAGAGTCTCAATTTAAAAATGCTGCTAAAAAATTACTATCATATTCTTTAAAAGATGAAGCATTTTACCTAGCACTTCATAAAAAATAGCCCAAAATGCTACAAATTTCTTCAAAATTTTATTATCATGCCATCCAAATCCACTATTATAAAATCTTTGCTTAATATACCTTTTAATTTTGGCATTAATAAATTATTTTTTGATAAATTATCTACTAGGCATAACTCAATAATTTATTTAATTTGCCTAATTTATTTAAATTAATTTAATTAAGTATGCTTTTTATGCCTGCGTCTGCGATTTCCGACATGTCATCATGTAATATCAGGATACATCGCACTGATGAGAACCAAATAGTTCGAAACGCTTGCATAAATTGTTAAATACCGATTTGAAATTCCCGCCACGAGCGACAAATGCAATTTAGTACTGCCTGACGCTACCATGTCGCTCGCGCTCGTGTTGCCAATTTCTAACATGGGACTAACACCTCTGATACTGTACTCTGTGGTTCACATTAGCAAAAAATATCTGTGCATAGTAAACCAATTGTTCCACTGACCAAGCTTTAAAAAATGTTTATGCAACGCAAAATAAAATTGACCATTAGTCAGTTGTTACCATAGTTAACTAACTTTTCGGAAACCGGCCCTAGGAGTTTTGTGTTGTTACTTATTTCTTTCTTATTTATTATGATTTTATTGAGGGCCTGGAATACATTTGCTGAATCTTTAATTCTACTGTTGATTTCTTCTTCGTATCTCCCTTTGCTCTCTAATATAACTCCTAAATACTTAAAGCTGATGACCTGTTCAATTTTCCTGCATCCAGAGTTAAATTTATCTGAACTTCCTTTTTACCAATGACCATTACCTTGGTTTTACTGTGGTTTATTTCCATTTAGCCCAATCATTATCATACCAATATTGAAAATTGTAACACCAGTCTAATCTTGCTCTGCGATTGCCTCTAGAGAAGAATTGACATCAGATTGGTCGTCGAGAATATCTTCGTGGAGACGATATCTCGAAGTTATGTGCTCACTGTATTTCCCTTACCAATTCGGGTGCTGTTATTGGTTGTCTTCTAGTATTTAAGACCAAAAATCTGTCTTGTTCCGCTGTTGTACAGCGAACACGTTCTGGATATTTTTCGGCAGGACTCCTTATTTCCCTGTAACGCCTCCATAACCGACTGATGACACTTTAAAAAACTCCTATCCGCTCCACATCAACTTGCCTGAAGCCAGCTTGGAGAAGTCCCACCGCACGATTCATCTAGTGGATAGTTAAATGCTGTCGCTACATTATTAAAACAGAATGCAACTACTTAAAAATACTGCAGTTAATAATATAAACGTTTAAATCGAATTAAAATGAAACAAGTGATCAACCTACGGATCATGTACCAAATAAAATTTGTATTTGTTTTGTCTTGTTGGTTATTATTTTTACTTGTTTTCCATAGCCAACTACTCATAATTGCCTACTTTAATTGAAATACAACATTAACAATAAGCAATATATTTTCTTATTTTTTTCAATATTCCTAGACTTCTCCTGAATAAAATTTCATTATTATTTAAAATAAAATTATTCAATTAGTTAAAAAGTATTCAAATTATTCAAATATAAAAACTAATCTATTTTAAGTTAAACATTCTCAAAGATTAGTTGAGCTATCACATATTTTTCTAGTTAAGCGTTAAAGAGATACGCAGTGAATTACCGGTCGTATATTATATGATTAGTTATATAAAAATGGTGAGTAGATACTTTTATTTGGGTGAGTGGGGAGGGGGGTATTGCATTCGTAATAAAATGGCAGCCTTAATAATTTATCACCTCAGATAAAGGCGCCTTGTAAGAATGTCTGGTTCGAGTCTTCCAAGTACTAAAGTACTAAAGAATATTTGCCGGGTATGAAACGCAACGTGCATAAATCGATTGATGTATGATGATATGAACATATATAATCAAATGTACATAGTAGATAATTATTTGCTTTAAGTTTTCGTTGGCATCAGACCAAATATGAAGTAACTTCAAAGATGGTTAACCGCGGAGAGTTCCATCATAAATATTCAAGTTTCATCTGTTTTTTCACGGTCTTCTGAGAACCGCATAATGAATTTTAATAAACATATATTAATTAAGTTCTTAATTATGCCTTTTGACACTCAGGAAATTAAAATGGGGTCTTAACTTACTTTATACTCCGATTTAATTTTTGATGACCAAGTTATGATCTCTTTTAAGATGCCAATTTAAATACATACATCAATTTTTAATGCATAATTTAAAATGCTGCAGAATAATAATAGAGTTTTCTTCAAACAGAGACTGCTTTATAAAAGCTTCAACATTCAGAAAAATTCTAGAGTATGTGGAAGCTGATTTAATACTGCTTACCCTTTTATCAAAAGAAAGTTAATCACCCAAAATTTTTCTGAAATTTTCTACCTTTGGTTCGCATGCAAATTTTTACCGACCGCCAACATATATAAGGGAGGTATTGTGATCATACCGATTTTGACGTTTCGAGATTTCGATGGATCTCCACGAATTGAGGTCCCTACATAACGTTTTGACTATTTTTAGCATGATGTCTGTCGGTCTGTCTGTCCTTCCGTCCGTCCGTCTGTCTGTCTGTGTACACGTGCAGAGTAAATTCGGCTGAAAGGATTTTTATGAAACTTCATATTTAAGCTTCTGCCATCAATGGCACGAGTTGATCAACTTTTGGTAAAAATCGGTTGACTAAAAATGGGAGTTTACTCGTGTCGATTTTAAGATTTTTGCGAGTATTTCACAACAGAAAAATATTTCGAAAAAATTTATTGAATAAAAGTTGCTATAAAAGCAATAACTAACAACTTTTATTTGAGACATTTTTTGTTAAAACGAAAAAAAATTGAAAAATTCTCAATGTTTTCATACTATATGTAACGTTTCCATGGTCATGATAAATAATATATCTGCTAGAAAATATTAGGCCAAGTTATTTCTACTCTGCTGCTAGAATGTATTTTATACAAGTACTTTATGATGGCGGTCGGTCCTGTGGTGGCCACAGCTGATTTTTTATAGGGGTTCTATGAAGACACGAATAAATAATTACTTACTATAAAAGATCTGACACTTAACAGAGCAAGGTTTTTGTGTGATTTTAATGTTCTAAATGCTTTGAATTTTAAACAGTGCAATTTTTTATAGTTGCAAGCAAATATTGCCTGAGGTAGGCAATCGAGATGTTCTTATTAACATGCAGATTGCAACTCCGGCATCTCGTCTTCGGCAGATAGCTTCTAAGAGTGAAGGATAGCCTATCTCCTCATGTGATATATCGAACCAAAAATGATTGATTCAGAAAATTGAACGCTCTAATGATATCAGATAATGTACGCGAGCGGCATACCTAACAGTTTTCAAAACTGAAACCTTGGAAAATGCTCGGAACATATGTGAAAATTAACTTAGACTTCAGAATTTTTTCTAAACAAGTACTGTAGTTATCTAAGGCAGTGTTCTTCAACCTTTCTGCCCCCGCGGACCATAAGATAAGACACAAATAAAAACATATATATATATATATAGTATTTTATCATTATATAGGTATATGTTATACAGTTATATAATTACAATTTTTAGTGCGACATCTGATGCTGCTTCTTTCTTAGAAAATTTGATATACTTGGTTGCAGAGTTGTTTCTGAGAGACGAAGCGCTGCATAAACATCCATTCGATTTCTCTGTTTGGTTTTTATAATTGACATGGCTGAAAACATCTTTTCGCACAAATAGGAAGTCAAAATGACTAATAATTTGATAGCTTTATAACTCAAAGATGGATATTCTTTTTCTAGCGATTTCCAAAATTGAGACAATGATTGCATTTTATGTCTGGACACCAGAGTGACATCACAAGACAACTCGATCAACTTTTCTTTTTCACAAGGATCAAGTACACATGACTTTATATCTTTTAAGAACAGATTATTAATCCAGAGGTTGCAGGAAAATAATTATTCAAATTTTCAGCTAATGTTCTTAAATGTTGACTTATTGTTGAACATGACTTTCTGGTTGACAACAACGGCAATCAAAAATTCTTACAAAAGTGAAAACATTTCTATATCTTCCTCTTATAAGCGACTATTCCAAAGAGCTAGCTTCTACAGAAGTATGAAAAATAGCCGTGAGAGGCGTTGTATTGAGGCTAGTAAATATTAAATAAATCATGGTTCGGACAAAAGTTAGCTTCAGCGACGACTAAAAAAATGTGCTATATACTCTTGAATAGTGTGCATCTAAATGATTCGGTCAAAATATTTCGCGGACCGGCACCGATCCGCGGACCACAGGTTGAAGAACACTGATCTAAGGCATCGAATCATAGACGATCCAACCATTCTAGAGTTATAAGGTAAGACAGACACATACATTCCCTTTTATGTTTAGAGATTACAAACAAAATGTTGATGCAATATTTCCCGAAAGACAAACCGTTTGAAAATAAAATAAAAGTTTGGTGTATATACGTATTGGGTGTGAAGGTACAGAATGTACGCAAATATTTGATATCCTTAGCGTTATATCATATTAGGAACTTGTGTACCTAGCCGAGAGTCTCTTGGAACATGACCCGCTGAAAAACCCACGTTTTCTTCCAGGAAAAATATAAAACAAAAAAAAAAGTATAAACACAATTCTGTTATTGCGGAAATCGTGTTTAAAACCTGCAAAACAGCCTTAACCCTTTAGGCCTAGCCTCACCCATGACTGCTACTTTCTCTAACTTTTAATCTTGTCAACACCTGTACTGAAAAAATTGATGTGAAGTGCGAATTTTCACACATTTCAGGGTTTTGCAGGTATTTAGTAACTGAATGATGATTATTTGGGATGCCAAACCACATTTTATGTCAAAATATTTTTTTATGAATTTTAATTCGAATGCCTAATACCATTATTTAAGTTTCTAAATATGTGCAGTATTTTTTTATATAGCAAGGTTCATTATATTTTGAAAATTGCGCCTATGGCTTCCATTGATTGCTTAAATCACAAGCCCCGCCCTCTGATTTCGTATAAATTCAAACATAGAATTAAATTATAATTTCAACACTTCCCACTGGTAATTAAATTTACGCTTTTAAAAATTAAATGCAACATTTACCAAAATATAACTAGAATTTTGACAAAATAATTTAAACAAAATAAAAATGCAAAAAAAAGAAAAATTAAAATTGACAGAAATAGAACTCTAATTTGCAAATTACGAAGCGACGACACAACACACTACGCTACGAGCGCTTACTTATCTACTGGGTTACATAGCGAATTCAATATTTAACATATTTTAGTTAAAAACACAAAAAATGCGTTATTTTCCGAAAAAATAATCTGATAAAAAATTCCTGTTGTACTATTCTGGTTCACACCAATGTACATTACTTAAATTTTTTTTCAGATTATTAGTTTAAACCATCTGGGCTACAGGGTGTGGGACAATTTTTTTTGCACAATTTTCGCAAAAATCGCCTCAAAATAATTTCGTTTGCAAAAATAAAATTTTGATCGTTAATGCACGTACTAAGAGCTTTCATTTGATACTCTACTCAGAATAAAAAATTTTTTTTTTAGATGAGCACATATTTGTTTATATTTTTAGGGGGATATGTTTTTGAGATGTTTTAGTATTTTTCCTATGTGCAGGTCAAAGAGTTGTATAAGCATGCCAAATTTCAACTCTCTAGGTTTAGCCGTTTGGCTACAATTTTTACCGAACAGACAGATACACAGACAGACAGACGACAAAATGACGGTATAAGGGTTTTTTGGTTATACCTACAAAACCCTAAAAACAACAAAGACGCGTTAATATGTTAATTTATTGTTTATGGAGCTTTTAAAAATCAAATAACAGCCTCAAAGCTGAAATTAATACGATTAGGTAATTAAATCATTGTCAAACGATTGGGTTTTTAAAAATCAATTAAATACATTCTCAATTATTCTTGTGACATTGTTAATCACGGGGGTCAGTAGTCGGTTAAAAAGCTCGGTTTAAGCTCGTGAAATGATCAATATTTAAAGTGGGAGGGTTGAAAGCTCAATTTAAGGTCTACTGAAGCGAGTTAACTAAACAATACCGAATAGAACTAACAATTCTTTAACTGCTTCTTCAAAATGTAATCCATGGAAGTTTTATTATTACACAGGGCTGTGTAATTTTGTTGTCCATAGCGTTTTTTTTTTTTTGTGAAACAGTTTTTCTATTGCGTTTTAAAAATGATTGACATTCATTTTAGAGCAACGGTGTGCTATCAGGTTTTGCTCAGACTTGGGCAAGGTGCAATGGAAACTTTTGCAAAACTTCAGCAGTGAGTTGTCAAGGACCCAGGTTTTTCGGTAGTTTAAGGCATTTTCCAAAAGGAAGAGAGTTGATTGAAGATGAATCACGCAGCGGAAGGCCTTCATCTTCAAGAACCGATGAAAATGTCGACAGAATCCGGGATCTTGTGCATTCAGATCGTCGGTTGACAGTCAGAATGTTCGGGGAAGAGTTGAATTTGACTCACACTACCGTATCACATTTTGACCAATGAATTGGGGATGAAAATGCGCCTTGTAACACAGCAATTTCAATAAACGAGTTTTTGGCCAGTAAAAATTCCTGTGGCTCCTAAGCCTCCTTATTCGCCTGACTTGAATCCTTGTGACTTTTTCCTCTTCCCACGAATGAAAAATCACCTCAAGGGACGTCATTTTGGGACACTCGAAAACATTCAAACGTACGTAACCGACAGCTGAAAGCTATTCCAGTATCCGAGTTCCAACACTGCTATGAGGATTGGAAGAACCGTCTCCAGCGCTGTGTGGCTTATGTAAGTTATTTTGAGAGGGACAATATTGAATTGTAATTCTATTCGAATATATATATTTTTTTTAATCAGTCCGGTACACTTCGTATATTGAAACATTGATTTTAAACTGAAATACTAAATCTTTAATTGTGAGATTGAAGTTTTTATTAGGCAGCTCTCGTGTTATATTTTTAAAGATGTTGATGTAAAAGCAAATATGCGGACTGGCAGTGTCCAACAAGAGAAGTAGATAGAAGTAATGTGTACTTACATTAATAAACGCTAATAGAACATTCCATTTAGGTCATAGTCTAGGCCCAACATTCTTGGTAAACTGTTAATTAGTAGAAAGTTTGAAAATTCTCTCAGTTCGCGTTAAAACCAGACATAGATTTAACTGTTATTTGTTACTCTCAACTCATTTCTCAACTAAAGATTCTGAAATCCTTACAAATCCTGCTAATGTAATAGTCCTGACGTGTCTATGTGGTAAAACAGTTGTCTATAGAGCACAAGAAGGCGGGTTCAATACCCGTTGATAACTAATTTTATATCAGATTGTTATTAGGTGTACAACTTTGCTTCCGTCGTTTTTAGGGTTTTGTAGGTATGACCAAAAAACCCTTATACCGTCATTTTGTCGTCTGTCTGTCTGTCTGTCCGTCCGGTAAAAATTGTAGCCAAACGGCTAAACCTAGAGAGTTGAAATTTGGCATGCTTATACAACTCTTTGACCCGCACATAGGAAAAATACTAAAACATCTAAAAAACATATCCCCCTAAAAATATAAACAAATATGTGCTCATCGAAAAAAATTTTTTTTTTTTAATTCTGAGTAGGGTGTCAAATGAAAGCCCTTGGTACGTGGATTAACGATCAAATTTTTATTTTTGCAAAATAAATTATTTTGAAGAGATTTTTGCCAAAATTGTGCAAAAATAATTTTGTCCCACACCCTGTAGCCCAGATGGTTTAAACTAAAAATCTGAAAAAATTCTCAGTAATGTACATTGGTGTGAACCGGAATAGTACAACAGGAATGTTTGATCAGATTATGTTTTCGGAAAATAACGCATTTTTTGTGTTTTGAAGTAAAATATGTAATATATTTAATCTGCTATTTAACATAGTAAACGAGTGATCCTGTATAGCACAGTGGTAGCGTTCTCGCTTAGTGAGTTGAAACTACTGTAAGAAACTGTGTTCGAATCCCGTCAATTTTAATTTTTTCAGTTTTTTTTTGCATTTTTATTTTGTTTAAATTATTTTGTCAAAATTCTAGTTATATTTTGGTAAATGTTGCATTTAATTTTTAAAAGCGTAAATTTAATAACCAGTGGGAAGTGTTGAAATTATAATTTAATTCTATATTTGAAGGTACCAGAGGGCGAGGCTTATGATTTAAGCAACCAATGGAAGCCATAGGCGCAATTTTCAAAATCTTAATGAACCTTGCTATATAAAAAAAAAAATACTGCACATATTTAGAAACTTAAATAATGGTATTAGGCATTCGAATTAAAATTCATAAAAATATATTTTGACATAAAATTTGTTTTGGCATCCCAAATAATCATCACACAGTTAATAAATACCTGCGAAACCCTGAAATTTGTGAAAATTCACACTTCACATCAATTTTTCTTTCTTCTGAATCATTCTCATGTCTTTAAGGCGTTTTGAAATTGCTTGTTGAGTCAATCCAAATGATCGTGCCAATTCTTCTTGACTTTGACACGAGTCTTCATCAAGTAATGCCTCCAATTCTGCATCTTCGAAAACCTTCTTTCTTCCACCGCTACGCCGGTCTTCGACGTGAAAATCACCGTTCTTGAAGCGTTGAAACCACTCAAGACACGTTCTTTCACTAATAGCGGCCTCACCATAAGTGCATGAAAGCATTCGATGAGCTTCAGCCGTAGATTTCTTCATATTTAAACAGAAAATTAAAACCTCCCGCAAATGACGAGAATTTGGCTCGTAAACTGATTTTCAATCGAGAATAACTTTATGATGTAGACACAAATCGACTAATGTTTTTATGGGGTTATGTTGACAGATGCCCAAGTTTATTGCATGACGTCTATGGTCTATTTATTTCGACCACTACTTACCGCTAAAGCCATCTATAGGAAAATCGCGGAAGCAAAGTTGTAAACCTAATAGTTTAGTATAATAAACTTGTAATCTCTGGGGATTATACGTAATAATTTTCAAAAATTGCATACTTTCTAATGTAAAAAATTATTTAATAATTTTGACTCACGCAATGTAATTTTTACAAATTTAAATTTAAAATAACTTCCAAGTTTTACTTTCAAAAGTAAAGAAAGTAGTTTTAATGTTTCTAAATGTATTATTAAATTTTATAATACATAATTATCTCAACATTTGCATATTAATTGGACCTATTGTCATACAATTTCAAAATCGATTAAAGATTAGAACTTCCCACATTGCATTGTTAACAGTCTTTTAAAAGATTATTTAAGATGCGAAATTTTTTCCGTTAAGGGAATTTTGTAGAGAGCAGAACAAATGGTAGTCGGAGCATATGGTCCAGACATCGCACCATCCGACTACCATTTGTTCTGCTTTCTACAAAATTCCCTTAACGGAAAAAATTTCGCACCCGTGGACGATAACAAAATTCACCTGGACAGATTTTTCGAGAGCAAAGACGAAACCTTCTGGAGAGATGGTATTATGAAATTGCCTGAGCGTTTGTCCAAAGTGATAGAAAATAATTGACAGTACATTTGATAATAAAAGTTTTTTTTAGAATGTATATTTTATTGAATAAAAGGTGAAACAAAACGAATGGACTTCTGTAACAACCCAATATTATGGTATTATTAGAGATATATGATACACGGTAGAAAAAATCTGCCACTTTCTTGTCGTGCCTATTTATTTAAAGGATTCAAAACCAACACTTGTAATTGTGTTATGTAGTAACAGGCATTCATCGTTTGGCCTTCTAATAATCATCATTCGCTAACTATATACCTACAAAACCCTGAAAAATTCACACTTTACGTCAATTTTTAGGGTTTTGTAAGTATGACCAAAAAACCCTTATACCGTCATTTTGTCGTCTGTCTGTCTGTCAGAATTGAAATTTGGTATGCTTATACAACTCGTTGACTCGCACATAGGAAAAATACCAAAACATCTAAAAAACATATCCCCCTAAAAATATAAACAAATATGTGCTCACAGAAAGAAAAAAATATTTTTTAAATTAGTAGTTAGAGTAGGGTATCAAATGAAAGCCCTTAGTACGTAGATTAACGATCAAAATTTTATTTTTGCAAAATAAATTATTTTGACGCGATTATTGCCAAAATTGTGCAAAAAAATTTTTGTCCCACACCCTGTAGCCCAGATGGTTTAAACTAAAAATCTGAAAAAATTCTAAGTAATGTACATTTGTGTGAACCGGAATAGTACAAGAGTAATTTTTTATCAGATTATGTTTTCGGAAAATAACGCATTTTTTGTGTTTTTTACTTGACCATGTAAAATATCTAATGATATTATGTAGTACAGTAAACAGAGCGCTTCGATGGTGTAATGCTTAGAATACTGGCGTTCTAATTTGCAAACTCGAGTTCAATCCGGCCTCGAGGCAATTTCTTTTTTTCTGTTTTTTTTTGCATTATTATTTTGTTTAAATTATTTTTTCAAAATTCTAGTTATATTTGGGCAAATGTTGCATTTAATTTTTAAAAGCGTAAATTTAATAACCAGTGGAAATTGTTGAAATTGAATACTCTTGGACTTACAACCAAGTAACTTATATGTAATACCATGGATACAAGTAAAAAAATAAAATATATAAAATATATGTTATGTCATGTGTTATAATGTCTGTATCATATTAGTGCCTAAATATATTACTGCTATACTGCTATTTATATTCCTATAAATACACGAAATCAGAAGGGCGGAGCTTATGACTAAAACAACCAATGGAAGCCATAAGCGCAATTTTCAAAATCTTATTGAACCTTGCTATATAAAAAAAATACTGCACATATTTAGAAAACTACATAATGCTATTAGGCATTCGAATTAAAATTAACAAAAAAAAAAAATTAACATAAAATTTGTTTTGGCATCCCAAATAATCACTATTCACTTACTAAATACCTGCGAAATCCTGAAATGTGTGAAAATTCACACTTCACATCAATTTTTTAAATGAAAAGTTTAACACTCAAATTTTAACCAAACTGAGAATGAACTTTTTACACTTATGAATTTTTTGCTGAGTAGTTAGATATAAAATTTCAAACTTACGATTCCAAAACCTTGTAAAAGAAAAATTGGCATACCTGAAACAAAAAAATAAAGAACATTAATATTTTAACACTCTTGTTCTACCTGTTTTTAAGCACATTATTAATATTTCTAATATTTTATTAGAGTAAATAGATTTTTTGGTTGAATTAATACCCAGCGATGCATTGAAACGATGTAAATATTGTCACGGCTTATAATACAGTTGTAAGAAAGTTAAAAAAATTCACAGTTTCAAACACAATGAGGTTTAAAAAAGAAAAAAAATAGAAGACCGAAACAAATCATATTTACCACTTCAGCGGACCGTAAAATAATTTTTAAAAACGAATTTTA